>JARPMJ010000370.1:0-295306 GCA_033366665.1 Phoxinus dragarum | reverse complement strand
ATCCTAAATAAATTGCCTAATTTTGTGATATTTAAAATATCAATTAAACGAATTAAAGTGCATTAATATTTTTTCAAACGTGTTATTTGTGTCACGTCTGTATTTGATTGGTATGTGCCACTGAATGTTTTGTAATACCAGTGCTACTTTATGTTGTTTATCTCGCAAAGTCACAAACTGGCAATTCTAGGAAAGACATGAAATAAATCTATCATGGGTCACTACGAATAACGCGTCCGTTACTGTAACCTTTATTTTTGCATGATGCTACATGCACGCCAGTAGCTGTCAGTAAGTCCACACTGGCTAGTGCAAAATAACCTAAAACTTGCGACAGTTGAGGAACATCTGGCAGTGGTGGTGTATTTGTTTGCGAGAAGACACTAGCAAAAAAAAAAAAAAAAAAAAAAAAAAAAAACTATAATCTTAATCAGAGTCTGATATCGATATAAATAATTAGTTAATAATTTATATAATATAAATTATATATAATCGAGCTATAATTTATGTAAGTAAATTTACTAATTAATTTATAAAACATAAATAAATTATTAACTTATTATTTATATCATGTTTTTGCTTAAAGGCCTACTCATCTGGCTTTAATATTTTACAAATACATTTAAGGAATAATGTAATAAGAATGTATACATGCATTCTTTCTGTAGATGTCATAATGTCACATCTAGCGTACATAATGCTACGTTAGACAGCGGCATGTGTCACTACGCTACTGGAGTGTCATAACATAATGCGACATGCTACCGCGACAATGTCAGTGGCACATGAAGCAATCCGTGGACATGTCACGAGTTTTACTGAAACATGTCACTATCCACTGACACATGTCACAAGTTTAACTGGCATCTTTCCCCATCTTTGAAGTGCACAGAATATTTAAAATGCTTTTTTTCAAGGTGCTCTTCTGACCCATCCACAACCTGTCTGCATAGCTGGCAGTTTTTCCCTTCATTGGCCCTAATTAAACTAATATGGTCTTTGAACGTTTGAGGACCTAAGGGACAAAACAATACTGCACCTAATAAACAATTGCGTTTATATAATCATATGTTTTATAATATAAGACTATATAATTACAATTCTAAACTATAGCTTATAAATTATAGTGGTATGTGAATATAACATTTTACGATTCGACTGAAGTAGGCCTATACGCTCAGCCAAGCTAGCAGGCTATACCACTGCATGACATGCATATTATACATAATGTAATAATCAATGGAATCTACATCATTCTACGTTATTTATATTTAAGGGTATTTCATTTTTGGGAATTTTTATCTCGATGGCTTACATTACATTGACAAGTTACTCATCCTCAGTATCGACGAAGAAATCGCTTGAATTACCGTTCATGTTTGACCAAAATTATTGTGGTATATAGTGATAGTTTATGATTATAATGAGTATAATGATTATAGTGATTATGATTATAGTTTTTTTTTATTGATTTTTTTAGTTTTTGCTAGCGTCTTCTCGCAAACAAATACACCACCACCGCCAGATGTTCCTCAACTGTCGCAAGTTTTAGGTTATTTTGCGCTAGCCAGTGTGGACTTACTGACAGCTACTGGCGTGCATGGAGCATCATGCAAAAATAAAGGTTACAGTAACGGACGCGTTATTCGTAGTGACCCATGATAGATTTATTTCATGTCTTTCCTAGAATTGCCAGTTTGTGACTTTGCGAGATAAACAACATAAAGTAGCACTGGTATTACAAAACATTCAGTGGCACATACCAATCAAATACAGACGTGACACAAATAACACGTTTGAAAAAATATTAATGCACTTTAATTCGTTTAATTGATATTTTAAATATCCCAAAATTAGGCAATTTATTTAGGATTTCGTGCCACAATTACGTCAGTAGGCTATAGGTATAGCTATAGTATAAAACTGCAACTGCGAAAAAAGTTAGCTAAACACACTGAGGAGGTGTTTCCTAACTGAATGAATTAGCTTTTTGAACAAATCAGTTAAATCTCAATGACTCACTCATTAAAAGTGACTTGCTGCCTCCTACTGGCGGTTTTAATTTCACATTTAAAGTATCTTCATTTTTTAAATAATTTTATTTTTAAAACATCAAAATATTATTTTTGTCTGTGTAAAAACATTTAAATGCTACTTCAAAGGCAGCTTCTGTGTTTCCTCTCCATCACAAATATTTTGTTGATAGGTCTATACTTATTTAATTTGATTGGTAACAGACCTTTTGTGTCTTATTAGGGCCCAAGCCTTGAAAGGGCGCAGAGCCCTATTGTTCTTCTAAGGATTTTTTGTTATTAGGGCCCAAGCCCTGAAAGGGCGCAGAGCCCTATTGTTCTTCTAAGGATTTTTTGTTATTAGGGCCCAAGCCTTGAAAAGGTGAAGGCCCTATTGTTTTTCTTAGGATTATTCTTTATTCTTCTTCTTTATTATTATTATTTTACTAACTTTTGGGCACTTTTGGGGGCCTTAACGTGCTCAAAAACTCTTGAAACTTTGCACAAATGCCAGAACCCGCGGCCATCAGGGCCGGGCTGAAGTTGGAACCCGGGCGTGGCAGGGGGGCTCGCCAGCGCCCCCTGGAATGGGATTCGAAAACATGTCCATATATCAAACACGCTTGCATGTAATAATATGAAACTCTGTACACATATAGATCTCATCGGCCCAAACAACTTTCGTGCTCTAAGTTTTACGCCAGCCCAACAGGAAGTCGGCTATTATGGGTTGTATGGAAACACATGTTCTGGCATTTGAAACACTTCTCCTAGAGAATTCATCCGATGACCACGAAACTCGGTGTGCATGAAGTCAAGACATGGAGGATGATAAATTGCGAGGGAATTTTTGATATCTCGAACGGTTTGGCCGTGGCGAGGAAACAAATTTATGGCGAATATTGTAAACCGGAAGTGTGTTATAACATCCTCATACATTAACTGATCTTGATGAAACTTCAGCAGTGTGTTTGTTGTAAGAGGCCGATCACATGGATGTGACTATTGTGAGTCAAAGTTATAGCGCCACCAACTGGCAGCAGGAAGTGTGTCACTTTCAAAATGCTTTGAAATCACCCTCTTATTTTTACCCGATCTGCTTCAAACTTCATCTGTATAATGTAAACACACGGCAGATGTAGACCTGTGAAAGGATTATTGATATCTTAAATACGGTTGCCATGGCAACACATTAAACTTTAATATTCTTTTTTGATGCTTTTGAGACTCTTAACATGCTTGAAATTGCATGAAACTCGACAGACACATGACATTTGTTACCTAGTAGACATGTGCAACGTTTCAGAAACGGGCGTGGTAAGGGGCTCAGTAGCGCCACCTTCTAAAGTGGGGGGGTTATTTTTACCTACAGTCACAAAACTCGGTATGTATATTGTGCACATCGAGCCGGACAACTTTCTCATTTACAGTCATTAGCTCCGACCAACAGGAAGTCAGATATTTTGGTTTAAATGTGGTTTTGCCATTCTCTCTGTGTGTGTGTGTGTGTCTGTCTGTCTGTGTGGGGAGGGGAGGGAGGGCACACACACAGACAGCCCCCCCTGTGTGTGTCTGTGTGGGGAGGGGAGGGAGGGCACACACACAGACAGCCCCCCCTGTGTGTGTCTGTGTGGGGAGGGGAGGGAGGGCACACACACAGACAGCCCCCCCTGTCTCTGTGTGTGTGGGGAAGGGGGCAGAAAGACTCTATTAAAAATAGGTATATTGTGCCATCTAGTGTTTTATACTATGTATACATGTGTTTTTTCTTTTAAACAAGTGTTTTAAAGTACAGTAATTTCAATGAATATATATACCACACTTCATAGGAATTTTCGGTGTTGTGTACTTACAATGGCTGCTGATTTCATGTGTCCGTTAAGTCCATGAGACTGTAGGGTGTCTAATTTTTAATTTTAGGTTTCAGAAGGGTGCTCACGCTTACTTTATGGTTGATATGTGCCCTCGATGCGCACTTTTGCTGAACCCACACTGATGCAAGCTATAAAGCAGACTTCTTCTCGACAGTCAAAGTGGAGTTACGTTATTGCCCGTCGTCCACAGGAACCCTAAAGGCACCGGGGTGGCGTTTTTTTATATATATATGTCACAGGTCGGGGTGGACTTCCCTCCCCTTCAGCAACGTACCACCTCGAGGAGTTACCCAGAGACACCAAGGAACAGACAAGGTAATGATCAAAAACGTTTATTTTTATTTACTTAAAACAAGTCCAATCTCCTTTTCTATCCAGCAGGTAGCGTGGGTAGTTCACCCTTCAGTTCCTCTCGACCAGAAGTACGTGATGGAGCAATCGCTGTTAAAGCTTCGCACAGTGGTTCCTCTTCGGCGGGAGGTAAGTAATGGAGGGTAAATAGTGGCTCAGACACTGGCGGGGGTCTGCACAGCAGCTCCTCTTCGGCTGGAGGTAAGTAATGGAAGGCAGGTAATGGCTCAGGCACGGGCGGGGGTCTGCACAGCAACTCCTCTTCGGCTGGAGGTAAGTAATGACTCAGGCACGGGCGGGGGTCTGCACAGCAGCTCCTCTTCGGCTGGAGGTAAGTAATGGAAGGTAAGTAATGACTCAGGCACGGGCGGGGGTCTGCACAGCGACTCCTCTTCGGCTGGAGGTAAGTAATGGAAGATAAGTAGTGGCTCGGGCACTGGCGGGGGTTTGCACCACAACTCCTCTTCGGCTGGAGGTAAGTAATGGAAGGTAGGTAATGGCTCAGGCACGGGCGGCGGTCTGCACAGCAACTCCTCTTCGGCTGGAGGTAAGTAATGGAAGATAAGTAGTGGCTCGGGCACTGGCGGGGGTTTGCACCACAACTCCTCTTCGGCTGGAGGTAAGTAATGGAAGGTAGGTAATGGCTCAGGCACGGGCGGGGGTCTGCACAGCAACTCCTCTTCGGCTGGAGGTAAGTAATGGAAGATAAGTAGTGGCTCGGGCACTGGCGGGGGTTTTCACCACAACTCCTCTTCGGCTGGAGGTAAGTAATGGAAGGTAAGTAATGGCTCAGGCACTGGCGGGGGTTTGCACAGCAAATCCTCTTCGGCTGGAGGTAAGTAATGGAAGATAGGTAATGGCTCAGGCACGGGCGGGGGTCTGCACAGCAACTCCTCTTCGGCTGGAGGTAAGTAATGGAAGATAAGTAGTGGCTCGGGCACTGGCGGGGGTTTGCACCACAACTCCTCTTCGGCTGACCAGCCCTTCGGTTTGTACACCGATGCTAGCAACCTCGGCCTGGGAGCAGTACTGGCCCAGCGGCAGCAGGGAGTGGAACGAGTCATCGCTTACGCAAGTCGAAGTCTTCACCCCGCCGAACGAAATGACTCTAACTACAGCTCGTTCAAACTTGAGTTGCTGGCCATGAAGGTAATGGCCATTAATTGGCATCTTTATTTCAAACAACCCGACCGACCGCGACCCGAATATCATTAAAAATATTTTTGGATGACTCGTAACTGCGGGTGACCGCGGGTAACCGCGGGTGACCGCAGGCACCCGCTCACTTTGGATCAACCCGCGCATCACTGATATATATATATATATATATATAAATAAATATAGCTGCAAGCAGCGATGGAGGGCCCAAGCCGGTGGCACCGCCACCTCGTGCCTTTAGTGCAACTAAAGGCACCGGGGGTGGCGGTGCCAACGGCTTGGGCCCGGAATCGCTGCTTGCAGCTATATTTATTTATATATATATATTTAGGGCCCAAGCCCTGAAAGGGCGCAGAGCCCTATTGTTCTTCTAAGGATTTTTAGGGCCCAAGCCCTGAAAGGGCGCAGAGCCCTATTGTTCTTCTAAGGATTTTTTGTTCTTCTTCTTCTTCTTCTTTATAATACATTTTTTTTCAAGGTTTTTGCCACTTTTGGGGGCCTTAACGTGCTCAAAAACTCTTGAAACTTTAAACACGGGTCAGAACCCGCGGCCATTAGAGCCGGACTGAAGCTGGTATCCGGGCGTGGCAGGGGGGCTCGACAGCGCCCCCTGGAACGGGGTCCGAAAACTTGGTCCATAAATCAAACACGCTTGCATGAAATAATATGAAACTCGGTACACTTATAGATCTCATCGGTTCATATATCCTTCATGCTCTGACTTTTTACCCCAGCCCAACAGGAAGTCGGCTATTTGGGGTCGTTAGAAAAACGCATTCAATGGAATTTAAAATACTCCTCCTAGACGATTCAACCAATCGCCACGAAACTCGGTGTGCATGAACTCAAGACATTGAGGATGATAAATTGCCAGGGGATTTTTGATATCTCGAACGGTTTGGCCGTGGCGAGGAAACGAATTTATGGCGAATATTGGAAACAGGAAGTGTGTTATAACATCCTCATACATTAATTGATCTTGATGAAACTTCAGCAGTGTGTTCGAGGCCGATCACATGGATGTGACTATTGTGAGTCAAAGTTATAGCGCCACCAACTGGCAGCAGGAAGTGTGTCACTTTCAAAATGCTTTGAATTCACCCTCTTATTTTTACCCGATTTGCTTCAAACTTCATCTGTATAATGTAAACACAGGGCAGATGTAGACCTGTGAAAGGATTATTGATATCTTTAACCCTCTAGGCGCCACGGTCGAGTTTACTCGACAAGATGCGGCACTGAATAAAACGGCCGATTTTGTCAAATAGGATATCAAATTTCCTTCGACCTCCCATCCACTAGTTGGCAGACATGTTATCCTTCATCCCCAACTCAAAAAAACGTCATGTTTTTATACAAAATCTTCGAGCTAGAGCGCATTGAATCAGCGCGAACAAAAGCGGAGCTAGTGTGCGAGTGAGCCATTTTATCAGAGCAATATTGTCAACGTCAGCGAGTATTTGCATTAGATTATTATTATTATTATTATCTAATTGCATCAATAAAGCTTACCCACAATGAAGTGTTGGGTCTTCTATTCGCGGACCCTGGTTCTGAAGGGAAATATCTGCATTCAGAAGTTCACGGTGATTATGAAAGTGAAAGTATAGCGCGTACGTTACAACAAGCACAAACGGTGAATCCTTTGCCCAATGTAGATGGTCCTTTGCCCAATGTCAGTGGTAGAAACAATGTTTCCCGGGGTCGGAGTGTTCATCGCGAAGTTAGCAGGTGTGTTATTGTTGTGGGGAACGAGGCGTGAAATTTTTTTCCGCGCTAGCCATGTAGTTTGTCTTCTGACCGTGTGCCTCTCCGCAATCGCGGCGACAATATTGTTGTGGAGACTTTGTCTAAAGCTACTGGGTATGTTAGACGAGGTCAAAGTATTCATAGGACAGTTATGGGGCAGGGTGGGGAGTCGCAATGACAATGACAGTAGTCCGAGCTGTGCGCACTCGGCGCGCGCGCGCGAGAGAGAGATCTGGCCGCGCCCGCGCTGCTCGTAGCAGGAGCAGAGGCGGTGTGACACGGGACAACTGAACAGGTCTTGTCTACTTGTGTTTGTGTGTCATATGAATAATATATATGTGCCCCATACATGGAATCAGAGTGTCTACTGTACGTAAATGGAAAATGTCTACAGCAAAAGGCCAACCGCTACATGCATTCGGTTTGTTTCTACCATTTATTAGTAATGATTTACAGTTTGTTTACTACTTACTATTTACCTGAGCATTCAGTATTGTGCAATATAGCATACAGAAGGTGAGGGACATTTTGGGGGGAAAGAAGTGCTGCATTTTATTATTTAAACATGTGACTTTTCATGAAAATTCTATAATCCATGATTGCCGCCACCATATGACGTCATAATATGCAAATTAGATGGGAAAATGTAATCCCTACATAAACTTTGGGTCATCCTTAATATTTCTCTAATTTACAGAAAGTCTCTATCTTTTATCACTTTTAAGATATAGACTTTTGAAATTAAGATTTCAAAATCGAACGTTTTAGGAAAAAACCTCTGGCGCCTAAAGGGTTAATACTGTCGCCATGGCAACGTTTTAAACTTTTATATTCTTTTTGGATGCATTTGAGGCACTTAACATGCTTCAAATTGCATGAAACTCAACATGCATATCATATTTATTGTCTAATAGACATGTGCGAAGTTTCAGAAACGGGCGTGGTAAGGGGCTCAGTAGCGCCACCTTTAGTCAAAAATGGGGTATTAGTTTTACCTACAGTAACCAAACTCGGTACGTATATTCTTCTCTTCGATCCGGACAACTTTCTAATTTACATTCATTAGCTCCGACCAACAGGAAGTCAGATATTTTGGTTTGAATGTGTACTCTTTGGAGCATTTTCCCTCTGCCCCTCTGTGTGTGTGAGTGTGTGTGAGGAGGGGGGCTAGTTTAGTTTAACCCTTTCTCTGCTGTGTGCAAAATCTCTGGCACTTTTGAGGGCCTTAACGTGCTCGAAAACTCTTGAAATTTTGCACACAGGTCAGAACCCGCGGCCATCAGGGCCGGGCTGAAGCTGGTACCTGGGCGTGGCAGGGGGGCTCGACAGCGCCCCCTGGAATGGGATTCGAACACTTGTCCGTATATCAAACACGCTTGCATGAATTAATATGAAACTCGGTACACTTATAAATTTAATCGGGCCGAATAACTTTCCCTGGGTCAAGTTTTACGCCAGCCCAACAGGAAGTCGGCTATTACGGGTTGATTGGAGAACGCTTGCTCTCGCATTTGAAACACTTCTCCTAGAGAATTCATCCGATGACCACGAAACTCGGTCAGCATGAAGTCAAGACATGGAAGATGATAAATTGCCAGGGGATTTTTGATATCTCGAACGGTTTGGCCGTGGCGAGGAAACAAATTTATGATTAAAAAAGGATGCATAAAGTGTGTTATAACTTAGTTATAGTTTTACCTACAGTTACAAAACTCAGCGTGTATATTGATCTTATCAAGCCGAACAACTTTCTAATTTACAGTCATTAGCTCCGACCAACAGAAAGTCAGATATTGTGGTTTGAATGTGGATTGTGTCTCTCTCTGTCTCTCTGCCATTCTGTGTGTGTGTGTGTGTGTGTGTGATATTTTGGTTGGGTGACAGTTGTAGGTTACAGTTTAACAAAAGCACAATGTTGTGCTTTATTGCGAGTGTACACAAATATAGAGAAACACTTTGAATGATGTCCTGTGTGAATGTTTTTATGTCTCCATTTTATGTCTCCAACTAAGCAAGCCAACAGCCAAGGCAACAGTGGCAAAGAACCAAAACTCCATCAGTGACAGAATGGAGAAAAAAGCCTTGGGAGAACCCAGGCTCAGTCGGTGGCCAGTTCTCCTCTGGCCAATCAGCGAACAGTGTATGATTATGATTCAGGCAGCATTACAGGTCAGTTATGACACAAACTAGTGAGCAAAGTCAGATTGGATCAAAACATTTATCCAGTTCCATCTGGTTGGAGGTCGGAGTCATCACGTCGATATGTAGACGGGTTTGTTGAGGATCAGTGCCTATGGCTGTCGTGTCGATGAGGCCTTCACAGGGCTGATGAGGGATGCTTTGTGGATGGGCCCAGGCGCAGGTCCATCATCTGATCTGGATATGGCCCGGATCCATCTGACTTCAGTAAACAGGAGAGAGACTAGTTGACTAGTGTAGCAGACTTTATAGCAGTAGCCTATCTCTGGTCTGGAGATATGCCCGCAGAGAGTGCTGTGCTGCAGCTGCGCGCGCGGAGTCTCTCTCGACCCATACAGCTGATAATAGGCTACTGTATGTCGCTGTGTGTCATCCATACAAATCACGAAAAAAAAACTGTTACAAATGATTTAGCCTTTGTTGCTTCAAAGACACAAAATGCCTTGTTGAATTCACCGTACAATAAAACGAGGTGGATCGCGAATAAAAGAGCTCTGTATCTGCTGCTCACTTGCATTCGTTTAGTTGGCAAGAACGCGTTTCGTCGATAGTTCATGTTGAGATAATGCCAGATTGTTGACACACACACTGTTCAAACATGTTAAAATTCTACAAAACTAGTTGAAACAAATGGATTGAACACTTCAACTGAAAGTGTGTGTGAAACCCCTTTAAATACAATAGCCTACATAAAACTACAATATTTATAATTTAAGGGCCTACATTTGGACACATCGAGAGATTTATCTTTAAAAGTATTTTGCCTTTGCCTGGTCATCAGGCTCACTCTGCATATGAAAGACAGAACATTAACACCTCCTGAAGCCCCAACCCCCCACAGGCGATCTGAGTTTGAGACCGACTTAAAACAAAGAGAAGTCGCAATTCACACTTAATTCTAGACATTAGCATTAGGCTATAGTAAAGTGTTGATAATGAAATAATTTAATTATTTAGGCTACATGTAGGCTAGTAGGCTAATATTTCTGTCATAAAAGTTTATTACTAAACATTTTCTTATTTCAATAATTGAAGAAATAAAACGCTACCTCGGTTTGGCCAGCTTTTTCCAAGCAAACCTAAATACAAACGCATGTTCATTTGTTCAAACGCATGTTCATTTGTTGTCATGAATACAATGTTCAACTCCATGTTAAATTCCACGGGGATCTTTGGATCCTACAACCAGGGTGCATGCGATTTGTGAATTATTATTATTTTTCATATATAAATCTCGAACCACAGTGCTTCGTGCTGCTGCTAAACTAAATAACATTTATATAATAATTATGAACTTAAATGAAACAATATCGCAACATTTCGACAAATAAATTATCTGATCTGTTTTTACAATTTAATTCAGGGCGATTTAGCCTATATATATATATATAAATATTAGGGCTGGGAATCGATTAAAAAAAATTAACTAATTAATTGCACATTTTCTGTAATTAATTGCAATTAATTGCGTTTCCCCCAAGCTTGTAATCATCAATATTTAAACTTAGAATCACCTAATTAAACAACACAGGAAAAAAAAAAGGAACAGAAAATAGCCCTATATTAAAATATTAAACATCAATATATCAATATATTATTCTTTTTCAATAATCAACATAATCAATTTAACAGGTTATTATTATTATTATTATTTTAATAATTATCAAAACAAAATATAGTCCTACAAAGCTATTATTACCAGAGCATGTGATCAGAGCAGGTCATTTTACCATTGTTGTGACTATACCAGCTGAGCTCAGCAAACAGAAGTCTACAGAGAAATTTCACGTCATTTGAGTGGACTTTACTTTTCAAGTGCTTGGTACATGATTGAAGCCTTTGGGCCATTAACGACAGAGCCGCCGACAGTCCGACACACACACACACACACACACACACACACACACACACGGAACGGAGAGAGCGCCGCTGCTGGGCCGTTAACGACAGAGCGCGCCAACACACACGCGCGCGCGGAGCACAGAACGCGACGCACATACTGAGCGGAAAAGACCCGCTCATGAAACCTGCGCGAGAATGAAACCTGATCGCCGAACACGGAGGGGCGGCATATTTCAGCCTGTTTAATAGCAGACGCAGCAGGAAATCATTAAAACAAGGCAAAAAAAAAGGTGCTGCGTTATTTTTTTTTAACGCGTTAAACATTTCAAATTAATCGCAAAAATTAACGCGTTAATTCCCCCAGCCCTAATAAATATATATATACTACATTTAATTATAGCGAGATTTTCACCCTTGTCCGTTCCTCATTGGGAAGCGCTCACATAATAGCTAGTTTGAGTAGATCATCTGCACCTCTCGGTTTCATACGGATTACCTAATCAGATAACATTTATTAAATTTTTAGACATTTAAAGGCTTTAGACATAGCCGATTTCTTATCGTGACTGAGCGGAGGAAAGTGGCTTTCGGTTCATTTTTGTGACGCGCAGTTCCCGGAGACAGAGATATCAGATAAACTTTTGTCGTTAGCCTAATATGAATAAAAGTTTACAGTTTTGAACGATGTAGGCTACTCTGATCTGTATGACTAAAAAACTACGGAGTAGCCTATTAGGGCCTAAGTTATTTTAGCTGTCTGTTATGAGAAAAATAAATGCAAATGAACGCGCCGCCGCATCTGCCGAACACTAATTCAACATGCCAGAATAAAACCCGACTTTAGAACAATGGATAGCGCCACTCGGCGTGGTGTGCCAAAATACTTAATTATAAACATCAATATTTCATTCAAAATAATCTCAAAACGCTTTGTGACATTTTGAAAGCCGTGCATGCATTAAGGCCACTGGAACCATGAACGTAACTGAAACTGGTTCTGATTTTATTGTTTGTCGTTTAAACGTGCCTGTTGCATAGGCTATCTTTATTTGATATATTTTAAATGGTCTATTGGTGAAGTAAATATAGCATTGATTACTGTGGAGGGAGGGGGGATTAAAATAATTCAGCAGAAGCAGGGATGTTTAGACCAGAAGGAAATCCCCGTCCCCCTGGCAAATCGCACCTTAAAACCATGTTTTTACAAACTCTTTATAGGCTAGGAACCAAAAAAAAAAAAGGCTATCCTGTATAAAAAAATGTTTTGTTTGTTTGATTGTCTGCATTAATAGGCTATGAAATACATTAATAGGCTTATATAAAATGTACAACAGTCTATGTTTGTTCGGGATTCGAACCCGTGTCATCCAAATGATCGATACGTAAGTTCTACCACTCGGCCATGAATTTACTCACTGAGAGATGCCCGGTTTCTCCAGTGTGTGTTCTCCAGAGAAGCGCTTCATTCGTCTCATTCCTCAATAGAATAGTAAACAAATAATCAGCTTCATTGCACCCAATTTAATTTTGTTTGTTATTTTTGTTGTTGTTATTATTATCTTATTTTTTTTTATCACGCTGCTCCCAACGGGCAATAGGCTTATGTCGCCCACCGACGACTAGGCGTAGGCTACAATATGAAATAAAGGCTACATTGTTCTCGTCTCTATTTTTAAATTATGACTCTATTTTTCTGTCCTAAACAATGTTCTATAGTAGCCTATTTCATCTGTTAATTGACATTAACCCCGCTTACATTTCAAAATACGGCAATAGCGGCTGTTTTGCACAATGTCCCTCTGCGCCACCTGGCGGTCATTTCGCGAATGACTTTGAAATGCGACTGCATTATTTTTACCGCGGTAGTTCTGCCGCGGTGCCTGGCGCGGCGGTAATAGGCATTCTGGTTGAGTACCATCTGTATACCTTCGACCCTCATGTTTATCTTGCACAAACGGCAATAGTCGCTGAACGTCATTGTTTACACAAAAATATCTTACCCATCGTCTTCTTCCTTGTCTAATTTCTGTCGCTCTACATACGTCATCTGGTATAATTGAAACGAACAGGCGCATTTGATAGACATTCTTAGCACCCAATACACGGCACCCGGGCATTCGTAAACCACGCCTCAAATACGAGAAAATGCACATGTGGTTCCCAGACCCAAGTCTCAACGAGAATTGGGTCAGGCGTTAGCCAGGCTAGGTTGAGATTTAAGCACTACTTCAAATTCATTGTGGTCAAAGGCAAGAACGTGCATGTAATGTGTACATTATGTCCAGGAGCGAAGACTTTGTCGACATCCGTTGTAAGCAACTCTAATTTAATGAAGCATCTCACATTGACACGCGCATCTACAAAGCTAGTGGCAAAAAACACAGATACCTCCACCACAGACGCTAGTTCGCCAGGTTGTTTTCTTGACCAGTTGTCTCAGGTTGAGAGAGTTTGATTTAATTTGCTAGAGTTAAATGCACTTTATATGGTGTAACTGTTTACTTTTCTTACAAAGACAATACTTGAAGTGCAGGATAAACCTCTTGCTGTCTGTCGACGTGCAATAAATATTGAAAGTTATGTACAAACACCCGTCTGTTCTACTCATTTCAACTGAAAACTGCTCACAAAAATCCAAATTCTTTGGATTATAGCAACTTTTTTTTTTTTACAGTAACGCAAATAGTTACTTTCCATGGTAACGAGTTACTTTTATTATAGAGTAATTCAATTACTAACTCAGTTAGTTTTTGGAACAAGTAGTGAGTAACTATAACTAATTACTTTTATAAAGTAACGTTCCCAACACTGGTAACAAGTAATTTATGTGTATAAATAACACGCCAATTAAACATAAATTAGTGAGACTTAGGCCACATTTACACATAGCCGGGTATTTAGAGAAACGAATATTTCCCCCCCTCCGTTTTCAATAATAACATCGTGCACACAACCCGCATAAATACGCCGTCAAGCGCCATCATAACTATGCCAAACCTATGGGCGGCAGTGTAGGGAGAAGGATAAAGCCATGCAAGCCAATCAGAATCCTCAGAATCGACAAGAGAGAACCTAAAACCCCGTTTCTCCCAGTTGACACGACAACATATAACCGGCGTTTTCAGAAATCTCCACTTTGGCCGGAGTTTTTAGAAATAATCGTTTTCTGGGATAAAAACGGCGTTTTCGTGTAAATGACAGGCCAAAACGCAGAGAAATATCTGCGTTTTCCCATCGTGTAAACGGGGCCTGATACACAGTAAGGGTCAACAAATATAGAACCACCGCAATGAACAGCACCTGCTAACGTGGTAAGTATACATTTTATGCACCCTCCTATATCATACCCGTACCCAGGGGGGTCGGGTGGTTCGAACGACCCAGCCCATACTGCCAAAGGTCCAGAATTTAGTCTAGTCAAGTCAAGTCACCTTTATTTATATAGCGCTTTTTACAATACAGATTGTATCAAAGCAGCTTCACAGTGATAACATGAAAATAATACAAAAAAACAATTTTATCATCGTCCACCTTAAGGCAGATCTATAATATTGTTGAATATTAAATGTCCCCAACTAAGCAAGCCAGAAGGCAAGGCAACAGTGGCAAGGAACCAAAACTCCATCAGGTGACAGAATGGAGAAAAAAACCTTGGGAGAACCCAGGCTCAGTCGGGGGCCAGTTCTCCTCTGGCCAACGAGCGAACAGTGGATGATTATGATTCAGGAGCATTACAGGTCAGAAGTTCAGAATGAATCAGAGTATTTGTCCAGTTCCCGTTGGTTGAAGTCGGAGTGGAGAGGAGGAGAGACTGGTTGACACTTCAGGTCAGCGGCGTCGTCGTGTCCTGGCGCTGGTCCTTCATCAGATGTGGATACGGCCTGGTTCCGGTGGACAGCGGTAAACCTCGGGATAAACAGAGAGACTAATATTAGCGTAGACGCCATCCTTCTTATGATGTACCAAGTACATCAGGATTTACGGGAAGTGTTCTCGGTCCCGGCTGTTCTAAACTATGCAGCCTAATTATAGAAGTCTATAATGTGTTATGTGTATGCTAGGCCGAAGAGATGTGTTTTTAGTCTAGATTTTAACTGACAGAGTGTGTCTGCTTCCCGGACAATGTTAGGAAGACTGTTCCAACGTTTTGGTGCTAAATAGGAAAAGGATCTACCGCCAGCAGTCGATTTTGATATTCTAGGTATTATTAACTGGCCGGTATTTTGAGATCGCAATAGACGTGAAGGACTATAATGCGTTAAGAGCTTGCTCAAGTACTGCGGAGCTAAACTATTTAGTGCTTTGTAAGTGATCAGCAATATTTTAAAATGTATACGATGTTTAATAGGCAGCCAATGCAGTGTTGACAGAACGGGGCTAATATGGTCATACTTCCTGGTTCTGGTAAGAACTCGAGCTGCTGCGTTTTGGACCAGCTGTAGTTTGTTTATTAAGCGTGCAGGGCAACCACCCAGTAGAGCATTACAATAATCTAGCCTTGAGGTCATAAACGCATGAACTAATTGTTCTGCATTATTCATTGAGAGCATATGACGTAATTTAGATATATTTTTAAGATGGAAGAAAGCGGTTTTTGCAGATACTAGACACATGACTTTCAAATGAAAGACTGGTATCAAAGAGCACACCTAGGTTCCTAACCGACGACAAAGACTTAACAGAGCAGCCATCAAGTGTTAGACAGTACTCTAGGTTATTACGTGTGGAAGTTTTTTGTCCAATAATTAGAATCTCTGTTTTTTCTGAATTTAGTAGTAGGAAATTACTAGTCATCCAATTTTTTATGTCAGCTATGCATTCCGTTAATTTTGTGAATTGGTAGGTTTCGTTAGGTTTTGAAGAAATATACAGCTGAGTATCGTCGGCATAACAGTGAAAGCTAATTCCATGTTTCCTAATGATATCTCCTAATGGTAGCATGTACAGAGTGAACAGCAGCGGTCCTAGTACTGAGCCTTGTAGTACGCCATACTGAACTTGTGATTGATAAGACATCTCTTCATTTACTGCTACAAACTGATAACGGTCAGATAAGTAGGATTTAAACCATGCTAGTGCAATTCCACTAATGCCAACATAATGTTCGAGTCTATTTAAAAGGATGCTGTGGTCAATGGTGTCAAATGCAGCATTAAGATCCAGTAATACTAATAGAGAGACACAACCACGATCGGATGATAAGAGCAAATCATTTGTGACTCTAACGAGAGCTGTCTCTGTACTATGGTACAGTCTAAATCCGGACTGAAAATCCTCGCAGATATCATTTCTTTCAAGAAAAGAACAGTTGTGAAGATACTGCTTTTTCTAATATCTTTGACAGAAAAGGCAGATTGGAGATCGGCCTGTAATTGACTAGTTTTGTAGGATCAAGTTGCAGTTTTTTAACAAGTGGTTTAATCATAGCTAGCTTAAAGGTTTTTGGTACGTATCCTAGAGACAAAGATGAATGAATGATATTAAGAAGAGGATCTATGACATCTGGAAGCATCTCTTTCAGCAGCTTAGTCGGTATAGGGTCTAACATACACGTTGTTGATTTAGATGATTTGACGAGTTAGCAAAATTCTTCCTCTCCTATAGCAATGAATGAATCAAATTTTCCCTCAGGGAGACTACAATGCACTTCCTGATGCGATACTGTATTAGACGGTTGAAAAAGTTACAATTTTGTCCCTGATATTATCGATCTTATAAGTAAAGAAGTTCATAAAGTCATTACTGCTGTGTTGCTTGGAAACTTCTGGGCTTGAAGCTTTCTTTTTCGTTAGTTTAGCCTCTGTTTCAAATAAATACCTAGGATTATGTTTATTTTCTTCTAATAGGGTTGAAAAATAAGCAGATCTAGCAGCTTTTAAAGCCTCTCTGTAAGCAATCGAGCTCTCCTTCCATGAAATCCGAAATACCTCTAGTTTTGTTTTCTTCCAGTTGCGCTCCATTTTTCTGGCTGCTCTCTTAAGGGCCTGAGTGTGCTCGTTGTGCCACGGCGTTGGACTATGTTCTTTAATCTTCTTTAAGCGCAACGGAGCAACTGTGTCTAAAGTGCTGGAAAAGAGAGAGTTAAAAGTTTCTGTTGCAATATCAAGTTCTTCTAAGCTATCCGGGATGCTGAGATGATGAAACTGATTAGGAAGATTATTGATAAAGTAATCTTTAGTGGCAGAAGTGATCGGTCTAACATATTTATAACACGGAGTCGGCTTTGCAGCCTTGGCTAAATGTAATTTACACGAGACTAGATAATGATCTGAGATGTCATCGCTCTGCTGCAGTATTTCAACGGCATCAACATCTATTCCATGTGATAGTATTAGATCTAGAGTATGATTACGGCAATGAGTCGGTCCTGACACGTGTTGTCTAACTCCAATTGAGTTTACAATGTCTTTAAATGCCAATCCCAATGCATCTTTTTCATTATCTATGTGTATATTAAAATCACCAACAATTAGAACTTTATCTGCAGCCAATATTAATTCTGATAGAAAGTCCGCAAATTCTTTGATTAAGTCTGTATGGTGGCCTGTATACAGTAGCCAGCAGAATTTTCAAACGTGATTTATCGTTTACACTATATATTTTTACATTAAGCACCAACACTTCAAAAGAATTATATTTAAAAGTAGATTTCTTAGTGGTTTTGAAAATATTACTATAAATTACAGCGACACCTCCTCCTTTGCGTTTCAGACGAGGTTCATGTTTATAACCGTAATCTTGTGGGGTTGACTCATTTAAAGCAATGTATTCGTTTGGTTTTAGCCAGGTTTCTGTCAAACACAGCACATCTAGGTTATAATCTGTAATCATATCATTAACTATTAGCGCTTTTTAAGTAAGAGATCGAATATTCAGCAACCCAAGCTTTATCATTTGCTCATTTGTATTATATCTGTTTTTTATTTGTTGAACATCAATTAAATGTTTAACCTTAGATGGGTTTGGAGGTTTTTTGGATTTCCAAGTCCGGGGAACAGACACAGTCTCTATATGATGATATCTAGGTGAAAGAGGCTCTATGTGATGGGATTTATCTGACCTTGGTGACGTGAGGCCGCTAGCAGACGGTCGGTTAAGCCAGTCTGTCTGCTTCCTGACCTGAGGCCCAGATTGTCATGTTTTATCTCTAAGACTATGAGCCAAATTACTAGAGAGAAGAGCAGCACCATCCCAGGAGGGATGAATACCATCTCTTTTCAACAGGTCAGGTTTGCCCCAAAAACTTTTCCAATTGTCTATGAATTATATATTATTTTGCGGACACCACCCAGACAGCCAGCCATTGAGTGAACACAATCTACTAACTATCTCATCACTCCTGCGAACAGGAAGGGGGCCAGAGCAAATTACAGTGCTTGACATCGTACTTGCAAGTTCACACACCTCTTTAATATCAATTTTGGTGATCTCCAACTGGCGGAGTCGAACATCATTAGTGCCGACGTGAATAATAATCTTAGAAAATTTACGTTTAGCATTAGCCAGCACTTTTAAATTTGCTTTGATGTCAGGCGCTCTGGCTCTCGGCAAACATGTGACTATGGTGGCTGGTGTCTCTATTTTCACGTTCCGTGTGATCGAATCACCAATTGTTCGGTTCTTTAAGAATCTCCCCACCGAACGGGGCGTCAGGAGAGGACACGTTGTTTTAACTCGTTGTGGGTTTTTATTTTTTACTGTTTAATTTTCCACAGACAGTTGTTTTGTCCACAAATAGCAGGTTATAAACCTGTAGAAATAGAAAAGCTATGGTGTCAACAACAATATTGATAGCCACATAAATATATATACCATATATTCTGAAAAATATAAATACAAATATATTATAAATACCAATAGTTTCATATTTCATATAATAAATATTATAATACACTTAGTGTTTAAACTAAATGACTAAAATTACATGCATCTAAACACAGAAATGCAACAATCTCACACACCCCAAATGTACATAAATGTCAATGTTACACATTAAATTATTAAGCATGCATACAAACCGCACACATACACAGCGGCAGCGCAAACAGACAAACAAATTAAACCGAAGCTCAATGAATAGTAACAGCAAGCTTACCGGTGGCGCATCTCTCCTGACGAGACAACATGTCAAGCCTAGTACTCGCTTCCGCTTATAGCGTGTGCTTATTAATTACTAGATTTAATACACCTGTTGGGGCTTCAATCAGGTAAGTGAACCTCCCACCTATTATCCGCGTTAAGTTTATGCTGAACACCTGTGACGTAGTGAACGCGACACCAATTACCAGGGCACAATCAGAATAATTCTCAGTGGGTGTTTCACTGAGCGGGGCAAATCGATTTTGTTATCGGAACAGAATAGTGGTTTTTGGATCCGCGACTAGAGCGATCTCTCACTGTCACCCATCTGCCCTGCTGCACGGGCTCTACTTCAGCCGGAACCGACTCATGTAAAGAGTTCACTAGGCTAGACGCATCCAAAATAGTATCTAAAGCTCTAGCACTCTTCTCGATTAAAGTTTGGATGCGTGTCTCTAGTTCTGAAATCTTCTCCGTCAGCCTGATGTCTCCTTGCATTTATCACATATAAATCCTATATTGCAGACAGAGAAGGCTATCGTAAACATGTGACATGAAGTGCAGGTGACAATAACAGGACAAGACATTACTCACCATGTTTGTTGACCGATTCTTACTCACCTGGTCTTTTATGAACTCAAAGGCGCGGGCGCGCGAGAGAAAAATAAATAACTGAGCGCACGGGTGGTGCGTTAAAAGGCTAGCGAGTTAGCGTGTTGTGCTGACAATAACGGAAGCTAGCAATGTCAGGTTAATCTGAGATGTTGGGTAAGCTGTATTTAGTAGTATAACCAAATAGAAATAATAATAAATGATGGTCAAAACAGAAAGAAATACGAAAGAAATACGAAGCTAATACGAGGCTTAGACGCAGCAAACAAACCCACAGCAGCAGCAGTCACAGCGAGGCAGACAGGAGCAATCCAATTTAGGAAGGTGGAAGTGTTGTTATTTTAAATAACAACGAGATTTAAGGCCATAAAAAGTATTACATACCTTAATTAGTCTAAGAAAAGTCTTAATTATAATTTCAAAGTAAAGAGAAGAATTGCGTTATGGATTAAATGCGCTAGTCATTTAAAGCATGTCACACGGACCGTTTATCCGTTACTCTAAACAGCGCTGTGAGATCCAGAGTGAAGCACTTTAATTCAGTAAAGAGCACAAGTGACTCAGAGATTTAAACAGATGAAACAACACTGACAATCAGGAGAGAAACACTGCGCAACGATACAGTCAGAATAATACCATATATTTATTTTACTGTAACTCAAACTGCTTGGTATTGCGACAGAAATGTACGATATATCTAATTGTATTATATTATTAATGGAGACATGTATTAAATGTAGGATAAATGTAATATAATTACAGTATTTTGTGATAAATCTGGCTTTTGTGCATTTACACAAAAAAACACTGTTAGTTAATTGTTATTCAGTGGGATTGAGGTGCTATATATAGGCGTATGTGTGTTTACTGTTGTTATTAATATGTACGCTATTGTGGAAGAGCAAGGGTTAATTTTAATAAATCAAACAGTTGAAATTTCACCATATAAAAATTAGGCTGTTAAATTTTTTACAGATAATATTTTGATTAACATTATCTGAGCTGTAAATCATGATCGGTTTAATACTAGACATTGACCTATCCCGCTTGTGGGAGGCCAGAAAATTTAGTGGAGGGGTCATGTCTTGTCATGTTATGTTTTGTCCTGTTCTTTCTCTTTACTTTGTCTCCCTCTGCTGGTCGTTATTATTTACTTTCCTTTTCCTTTCTCTCTTCCTCCAGCTGTTTCTCATCATCCCTGACTACCTTGTTAGTTCTCACCCCACCTGTTCCCTCTCTCCTCTGATTAGGTCCCTATTTCTTCCTCTGTCCCTGCTTTCCTCTTTGTCAGATTCTCACTAGAGTTTTTCATGCAAGAAGCAAACTTTCGTCCAGTTTGTCTCTGTGTCAGTCCTAGTCCTGTTGGTGTCTGTCTGTCGAGCGCTATCTGCTAATCATCTATGTTTGTATTCTACCCAGTTCATCTGATGCTGAGAGTGATCGACTCTGCCTTAAGACCCTTTTGAAGTTATCTGAAGAAGTTTTTTGTTTCATTTTTTCATCGCCCTCTCTGCGGGTTGTTTAGTTCATCATTATCTCTCAAGAAGAGGATTTGTTTTTCATCATTGCTCTGATATCATTAAAGACTCTATTTTTTGTTAAATCACTTTTGGGTCCTCTCTTACCTGCATAACAGAAGAATCTGACCAAGAATGGACTCAGCGACTCCAAATCCGATCCAGTCAGCCGTCGAGATCTAGGGAGCGATGATAGGCAGACATGAGGAGTTGTCCGCCGCTCGACTTGCTGTTGAGACCCTGGCTGCCCAAGTCTCTGATCTCACCAGACAGCTACATCATCTTCGTCACGAGACTCCGGTCACCTCCAGGGCTCACGAGTCTCCCGAACCCAGAATCAATAACCCCCGTGCTTCGCTGGTGAGCCCACAGAATGTCACTCATTTTTCACTCAGTGTGATGTTATTTTTTCTCTCCAGCCCACCACTTACTGTCAGAGCAGGGCTCGTATTGCCTACGTTATTTCTCTCCTTACCGGACGGGCTCGGGAGTGGGGAACGGAAGTCTGGGAGGCGGAGGCTGAATGTATGAACCATTATCAAGACTTTAAGGAGGAGATGATACGGGGTTTTTGACCACTCTATTTTTGGTGAGGAGGCTTCTCGAGTCTTGTCTTCGTTATGTCAGGGTAAGCGATCCGTTACTGACAACTCCATTGAGTTTTGGACTCTAGCTTCTTGCGACTGGAACCCGCCGGCTTTACTCGCTCGTTTCCTGGAGGGTCTCTGCGCGGAAGTTAAGGACGAAAAAACGATAATGGATTTTGGCCGATATTCGATATGCCGATATTTTCAAACTAATTTTGTCCGATGCCGATAGCGATGTTTACCATAAAACTTAAAATAATAGCCGAGTCCCAAATAGACGCCTGTCTCTTTTACACGTCTGATGTGGCTACAGGTTTGGATTAATAGAGGCCGGGTCTGTTTTTTAGTTTCGCGTTGTATTTAATCTTCTAAAACCCATCAGATCGTCTGTTTAAGCCAGTTCTGTGGTGCAGATTGCGCACGCAAGAGACCCCTGCGCAGCTGATAGCACAAGCAAGGCAGGCAGAGAGAGTTACGTGTTGCGTCTATGACAACTCATCGCACACCGAGAAGCGCAGCGCAGCGCCGCGTCTATGACAACTGGAGGTATCGCACACCGAGAAGCGCAGCGCACCTAAAAAGCTGTCACAAAGAACCGGCAAAAAGTAATGATTATGAATATGTAAAGCAAGGAGACATTTTTTTCTGTGTCGGCTGCAAAGATGAAGTCGCGATCTTCGCAGTATGAACGCGCCAGAGAGAAATGCACATTTCATACGGATTACATAGTTTTCTTTCGTTTTGAATTGTTCTGTTTTTAAAGTATGATTTAAAGCGTACTGTAGATAATATATATATATAGGTCTGTGTCAGGCAAGTAGGCTGTGCTGAGTTTCGGTTCATTTATGAGACGAGCTCCAGTTCATGCGCCTTCGTGTTGTGTATCTGCTTTACTTATTTATTCAATTCAGGCAATTGGTCGATTAAACATTGATTAAAAATTAAGATACAATTAATACAAAACGAAATTCACTTTAAAGAAAGGCTTTGTGCTTTCTGATTGAGGTCTCTGAAATCGTCTCTAAAAGACTGCAAAAACGTCCTCAGAGCGCTCGCGTCCATGACCGAGAACTATCACGTCCGTAACATTGTTTTTTCCTCATAAATGCGAACACGAAAAATAAAATAAAATTAATATTTTATGTTATGTGGAGAGCATAGTAGCTTGGAGAGCTTACATTACTACAGGACATTGTCTTTCAAAACATGACCTGCGCGGAAGAGAAAAAATAAATTGCGTCATTACCCAGTACTTCTAAAAATGCACTTCCGAATGCGTCTCTGTCCCCAGCACATTTCAAACCAAACTGACGCCCATGCTCGAAATGCCTCCACATGTTGGAAGTTTACCTTGCTGGCGCTCATGCTACGTTCACGGTCGTCACGTGCGCATAGGAAACAGGCCACCCTATCGGCAAGGCTCATCGGCAGAAATATTCATATCGGCCGATGCCGATGATGGTCATTTTAAGCTTTTATCGGCCGAGACCGATTTTGTGCCGATATCATCGTGCTTCCCTAGTTCCTACCAGAGTGGATTCCTTGATTGAACTCGCTATCCGCATTGAGAGACTGTTCGACCTTCGCCGCCGAGTTCATGGAAAGGAGTCCGCGTTCTCCGTTGCTCCCTTCTCCGCAGCTCTACCATCTTCCGCCAGCTCGAACTCCGAGCCCATGCAGCTGGGAGGCACCCGTATTTCGGCTAAGGAGAGGGAGCGGAGTCACCAACCGCCTCTGCTTGTATTGTGGTTCCGCTGCTCATTTTGTTTCCTCCTGCCCAGTAAAAGCCAGAGCTCACCAGTAAGAGGAAGGCTACTGGTGAGCGTGACAACTCTGGTCTCTCCTTCAAGATCCTGCACTACTTTTTCGGTTCATCTCCGCTGGATCGGCTCGTCGGCATCCTGCAGTGCTTTGATAGACTCTGGGGCGGAGGGCTGTTTCATGTATGAGACCTGGGCTCGAGAACATGGTATTCCTCTTAAGGAATTAGAAGATCCCACGGCCCTTTTGCTTTGGATGGTAGTTCTCTCCCCAGGATTCAGCGTGAGACGCTGCCTTTAACCCTCACTGTCTCTGGTAACCATAACGAGACTATTTATTTTTTTATTTTTCAGTCACCTTTTACTCCTAGTTTTAGGCCATCCCTGGCTAGTTCGTCATAATCTATATGATAATCTACATAATCTATCATAATCCGGACTATACAAAGAACTGCTTACAACAGCTTTGAATTACAGCTGCTTACGCTGGACTTTAATTCTCCTATTGCTGTTGCTGTGGTCTATAGGCCCCCCAAAGCCACAAAGACTTTTTGAGTGATTTTGTTGACTTTTTAGGAGGTATTATGTCAAATTTTGAGAGATTTTTAATTATAGGGGATTTTAACCCTCTGGGGACCAAAAACGTGCCGGCGCGTTTTGCTCGTTTTTTTTTACATAGCAGCAAAATAGACATAAAATACTCCGTCATTTTTGGTCATACAGACTTAAGAAATATGAAAAAATAAGCTGTTAAATGTCTACTTTTTTATGTGTCCACTTACAATCGAAATAAAACATTGTGCTTTTGTAAAATAAAGTATACAGGGTGTGCTTTCTGCCTCTCCGTCTCCGTGAACTTTTTTTCTAATGCACGTCTGTAAACTTAAACAAAACTCAGCGAATACTATTCACCCAGGCATGAGCAATACATCTTTATAATCATTTAAGTGTGTAGTTTTAAATGATCCAATTCAAAACTAAAACAAATATTCTCTGTTTATGTAATCTATATAAAAAGAGCGAGTTCTCATTTCAGCTCATTATACCTCCTTATCTTTTAATGTGACCACGCCCACGCAGAGCTCGCGCTATTCAAACACAAATTATCTGAGGCAATACGCAAACATGCAAACCGGCCACATCAGCTCGATAAAACACACCAAGTTTAATCAGATGAATGTACTGCGTCATCTTGCGAGGATGTGAGGAGAAACAATCCTGGGAAACTTACCTCAGAAGTGCTGGTTTCACTTCGAGGAGCAATGGATTCAGTTGAGGATTAGTAGTAAGTGTTTTATTCTTATATGCTGCTTTGTTGTAATCGCGATATGGAATAGTGTCTGTAAAACGCTAAAAAAACTGTTTAAATATGAATCGCGTTTGTGTGTGTGATGAATGAACGGCATATATGCGCGCTGTTGCTAACGTTACTAGTTGTGGATAGACTATAAAGTTTTTACTGTAAAATAGACATCAAATAAGCTTTTGTTAGCCAGTTTCTGCTCATATGTTAAATATATAGTATGTTTTGTCAAAAATAAACTCATCAACTTAGATGTTATAGTGTTTGTTCCAATGTAACGTTAGGCTATATCAAACTAATGAATCCTTAACTTTGAAATATGTATGATACTTTAAAAAAAGAAAGATTACACTTGAAATATTGTTAAAATTGTAATTATTGTTGATTTACATGTGAGCACTTTTTAATAAAATAGCAAAAATATATTTACAAGGTAACGTAGACTAACCATGTTCCGTACAGCAACGATGTTCCGTACAGATGACATTTTCCTGCCGATTGCTGAATAAATACTTCCAGGTTATAAATAAAACTATATATGTGTGTGTACCTCATTTATCCCTCTTTCATCCCTGACCAAGAAAGAGAATCACCCGCCGTTTGTTCCAGAGAGATTTCCGTAAGTTTGCTAGGTGCGCCTACTGCTCATGCTAATGGAGGGTAGGCAAACTGCAGCCCAGATATTAGCTTTAGGTGGGGAGACAATTACAGCGGTAAAAATGTATATTTCTAATGGATTAATGTTTCTCACAGTAATATAATCCTCATGAATTGTTTATTAAGCTATCATGAAATATATTACCTTTGGTTGAATAACTGCTTTGAAATGGGAATTTTTAAACGTAAATTCCGGACAATGGCCACTTGGCGCTACTCTCGCACTGAGACAGGCAGCAGAGACGCAGCACGTCTGTCAACACAGACTGCGGGCAATTATGATTATTATATTTATAATATTTTAACATTTAAAATAGTCATTCTTTAATAAATCAACAATTATATATATAATTGTTGATTTATTAAAGAATGACTATTTTAAATGTTAAAATATTATAAATATAACGTTAATATTTTAACATTTCAAATGGTCATTCTTTAATAAATCAACAATATTTAATATAAGGTTATACATGTTACTGTTAACTGTTGTATTACTAACTTTATAATGTTAACTGAATTGATTGTGATGTTATTTCATAGCCAACTTTCCATAAAATCGAATGTTTATGATACTGTTAAAGGGATACTCCACTTTTTTTGGAAATGGGCTCATTTTACAACTCCCCCAGAGTTAAACAGTTGAGTTTTACCGTTTTCGAATCCATTCAGCCGAACTCCGGTTCTGACGGTACCACTTTTAGCATAGCTTAGCATAGATCATTGATTCTGATGGGACCATTAGCATTTCTTTCCAAATGACCAACGAGTTTCAATATTTTTCCTATTTAAAACTTGACTCTTCTGTAGTTAAACCGTGTACTAAGATCGACGGAAAATGAAAAGTTGCGATTTTCCAAGCCTATATGGCTAGGAACTACTCTCATCCCGGCGTAAGAATCAAGGAACTGTGCGGCCGTACCATGGGCGCAGCAGCGTAATGATATGACGAAGCACCTGAAAATAGTCCCCAGCTCGGTAACTTCCAACATGACCGGGACTAAGTTTGTGTAGTTTTTAGGTGGCAAATTAGGTTTCCTGTGCGATTAGCCATGGTTCTGTGCGTAGTAAAGGGCTGTGACAGTAAGGCGAAGGTATATTCTACCGTATTGTTCCACAGAATACCAACAAACAAAAAGAAACTAAAAAAATCAATGGTTGACCGCTCTGGACATTGATCTCAAAACACCAATAGAATTATTAAAAAAATGGCGTGTTTGCTCACAGCATTTTGGACCAGATGCCTATAAAGAAAACACGGACAGTACGGTTCAGCGACTAAAGGATACAGCCATCCGACGATCTTCAATGTAACGTTACAGACAGGTCCAACTGCATCATCATCATCATCACCCATGGCTGTAAGTACTGTATAACAATTTTACTTTTTGTAAAAGCACCTGCCGTTGTTATCTTCCTGTGAAATGCAATCAGTGAGTGAGTGCTAGGTTTCCTCATCATTTGTCTTGTACAGTATATCGTTAGTAGTTTTGTTGTCGAGTTCTGGTGAGGTAAGTTAACGTAGCGTATAGTTTAATTAACCCTTGTATGGTGTGTAGGACCCGTTTTAATTTTTTATCAAAAGAAAAATTATACGATTAATTATTTTTTCAGACTCAGACTTATTGGCCTTGGCTCATTTTCTTTGAAGAACATATCAAAACACCCCCTACACATTTATATTACACACAGGCTGTTGGGGCTAATAAAACTGTGGACATTTTAGGTCCTGTGTACCTTTACTCTTTCCTCCTCCAGTCAGGCCTTGCTGTTATTGTGTGTGTGTGTGTGTGTGTGTGTGTGTGTGTGTGTGTCTGTGTGTGTGTGTTCTTGTATATGGTTTATGAGGACACAAATGTGTATAATGACTTGGGTATTACAACGTAAACATGGTTTATCTGTGTCCTCATAAACCAAACAGCTTAAAAAACATACTAAATGGTGTTTTATGAACTTCAAAAAAGGCCAAACGTTTTTTGTGATTGGTAGGTTTAGGGTAAGTGTAGGGAGATAGATTATACAGTTTGTACATTTGTAAAACCATTACGCCTATGGAGAGTCCCTATAAACCACATATCCAACTGTGGTGTGTGTGTAGTGTGTAGTGTGTGTGGGTGCGTGTGAAACCCTGGTTTCAGAATCAGCCTTGCAAGCAGCCTTTTAAAAAAATTGAATTGTATGTAATATCATATTACCTTTGCTGTTGAAAGCAAGGTGTGTTGGATTTTTTTAGCTTGCATCACAAAGATATTGCCATTGACTCCCTGGAATAAGCTTTTTTTTCTTTTACCTATCAATCAGGATGAGCTTGATGTACAGCAGGATCTACCTGAACAAGAGCATTTGTTCAGCCATTTTGCTGGTGTACCACAGTCAACCCCTCAGAAATCCAGACCTTCAAAAGAACATGCAGCGGAGTTCAAAATTCCATTACTGTTGCAGCCGACTAGTCCAGCACAGACAGTGAAGTGCACAAAGCCATTTGCTGCCCTGGCACCCACATGGACACAACAGGTAGGAAAATTAAAATTTTACCCATGTTTTAGTTTTTTGTACTGTGTTCTGAATAAACTTCTAAATATTTAAAATCTCTATATTTTATAGAACACCGCATCTTCGTCCAGTGGCATGGCTGTGTCCAGTCCAAGGAAAAGTTTAATCTATGATGTGAGTGTCCATGTTATATGTCTGCCATATATAATCCATAATGAAAATATTATACATTTTTTCACCATTCTTTTGACACTTATCTATAGCATATGAAATGCAATCATAGAACAGTCAGATAATTGTTTATTCAAATAATTTCTATGCGAGTAGATAAATACTAAACATTTCAATGTTGAATTGTCAATAACAGGAAAAACACACCTCATCTGTAATGGACATCAGTTCAGCATCAGCCTGGGACATCAGCATGTGTTCAGAGCCGGCTGCCGATCCTGCTGATGCCAGTTTTGAACCATTCACAAGCCCCTCAACCTCTTCCACAGGAAGCACTTCAAGCAGCTCTGAACATTCCAGAGGAAGGAAGGAGAGAAAGTGGATTGTGAATGAGTCAAAACTCATGGAGCTCTTCCAGAAATGCTCCACTTGTGGAGCTCTGATCTCCCAGACAGACCAGACCATATCAACAATTGGTTGCAGAATCAACGTGAGCTGGAAATGCAACAACGGACATACTGGACAGTGGGAATCATGTCCAAACACACGTGGAATGCCGGAAAACAATCTACTAGCAGCAGCTGCCACACTCTTCACTGGTGCAACGTTTACAGACATTGCTGACTGGGCTGGGCTCTTAAACTTGCAGCTGCCCCAAAAAACAACATACTACAACATACAGGCAAGCTACCTCATTCCAGTGATTGAAGCAGCATACAAGAAGCAGGAAAACATCATAAAAGCACAACTAATCTGCCAAACTCAGGATGGTCAGGGAGTGCAGCTTTGCGGAGATGGGAGGAGTGACAGCCCAGGCCATTCATGCAAATATACAACATATTCCTTCATGGATGACTCCTCCAATCAGTTAGTTGTTTTTGATCTGGTTCAGGTAAACAAATGGACACAACACTAGAAATAAATTTACTAAAAATTGATGTCTAAAATGTCATAATCTCTAAACTTGTATCCTCAAGGTGTCCCAGGCCACAAGTTCCGTAGCAATGGAACCAATGGGCTTCAGGAAAGGACTGGAGAGGCTCTTGGATGAAGGCATTGACATCAAAGTGGTTACAACGGATAGACATCCATCCATCAGAAAATTGATGAGAGAAGAGTATCCTAACATCATACATCAGTTTGATCCATGGCATGTGGCAAAAGGTTAGTCTATTGGGCAGTAGAGCACAACCTGTTGATACTTATGTGAATTGATTGGATTTTGTGAAGTGATTGGATTTGAACAATATTGATGCCATTGTCAATCCTGCTTTATCGGATTATTATATTAACATTATCTGAAGTTGACTTGCAGTATAATAATGTACCCTTGTAATTCAGGTATAAAGAAGAAGCTGGTTTCTGCTTCCAATCGGAGGAGTTGCAAAGAACTTGCTCCTTGGGTGAGGAGTGTGAGCAACCACATGTGGTGGAGCTGTTGCTCATCCAAGGGAGATGCAGTGGTACACAGTCATACACACACAACTCCTCACAAAATGAAACTATAATTGATTGCTCATATGCATGCTATAAAGTGGTGTAATGCATAGTGACATTGCTGGTTATCAAACATTTTGCACAATAACTTGATGGCATGCAAATTGAAAAAAAATTCTCCTGATACTTTGAATGAATGCTATTACTAAAGAAATTTTCTGTCTGGGCTCTTATGTTATTGTCAGGAATTGCGCAGACGATGGGTATCAATATTGCACCATATCACAGGGGTTCATCGCTGGGAGGAAAATAGCATGGAGTACAAATGCTACCATAAAGAGCTGACAAGAGACCAGCAAATGACAAAGAAATGGTTGTCTGTGGACTCCCCTGCCTACAAAGCCCTGTTTGAAATTGTAGTAGATACACGTCTACTGAAAGACCTGGAGCACATGACGCTATTCAAACACACAGGTATATTTATGAAAAAGTTAAATGTGCAGGTAGTGTAATGACAAACTAAATTTACTTTTAGTGTGAAGTGTCTGTGAAAGTGATATAAAATGTATAAGTGTAATGTTAATTTGAATTACATTAAAAAACACAAATATTGGATTGACCCCATTCCAGATACAATGTCAGTCCTGTACAGATCATGAACACATAATTTCATTCTGATTATTGTTTCATTTGGCAAATTTGTTTCCCTGTTTTGCCAGGACAACTCGAGGTCTTTCATAATGCCCTGTTGAAATACTGTCCAAAGCGTCTACACTTTCAATATTCATCGATGCAGGCACGCACAATGTTGGCCATTATGGACCACAACGAAAACCACTCTATGCAGCGTGAACAGGCAAGAACATCAGCTGGTAAGACCTAAAAATATTACAAAATGAAATGCTCTCCTATTACTATACAGTTTTTTACCAGGCATGTTGGAGATGTCAATCATAGAGATGTCAGCACAAGATCGATATATAATCTCTGGCTTAGACATACAGTTTGCCTGAACAAATTAATTTTTAGTAAAACAAAAAATGGGCTGATATAAAAGGCCTCTAAATACGTCATAAATATCATAACCATTACAGACTAACTCACAATACCTTCCTGGGTGTATAATTTCAGGCCTCCCAAGACACAATGTTGTCTTTCAAAGACAATCTAAGCAGTGGATTACCAGACCCATCTATACAAAGACAACACAAACATTCACAAATGGTCTCATGGAAGGAGTGATTGAAAGACGAATGGATCCCACTGTCAAATTCAAAGAATCGTCATCACGTGTCAGAAGACCTCGTCTGGCAGCTAACATCGCCTTACAGCCAAAACCCAGCAAGGAAGATGTCCTAAGAGCTTACACATCAAGGTTCAAAGGTCCATCAGAGAAGCTGTGATTGTCATCTAACTCAGAATGAACACAAACACACCAACTCCCCATAGACCTTGTATGTTCAGAATACACTGGGACTTCACATCATATATGTAAATGTTTAATTTGTTGTTTTATTGTACAGTTAAATAAATGATTGCATTCTCAATTTGTGATTACCCTTTTGTTTGAAAATATCAGCTAGGCATATGTATTTTACAAGTAAAATATGTTAGATATGTTGTAAACAAAACCAAATATACATGTTGCTCTACTGTATTTCTATAAGTTGGTAGATCATGTAAAAAAAAAAAGGCTTCACATATTTTTCTAGGTACATGAAGGCAAAGCTTTATTTAGACCAGTTAAATTATGGCAACTCACATCTATGAGTTAATATGGTAAACGTCTGATCTTCCGATGGGAAAATGTCTAAACAGACTAATGTAATCACTGATAACATAACCTAAATGTTTCACACTGAAAGCTTGTGCAACATAGAACAGAATTGAATCTTTATAGTCCATTAGATTGCAAAAATGTCTTTGGACTGTAAGAAGCCATAAAATCCGAGCACTTGGATTGTAGGCCTACAGAACTGTAACAGTAACGTTACTATAATATATTTATTGTATCTTCTGCTTCTTGAAATCCTACATAAACTCCTGATTCTGATGGATATTTTTGGCGAATGGCACCAATCACACACGATGGCAATGGTTTTCGGTTGCCTCTTCCCAAAGTCTCTCCCTTCAGGGCCCACTCCATAATAATGCGGTACGACACCAACCTGTATTGACTGAGAAGATAGCACATCATAAATATAAACGTGAAAATGCATGCCGACAGGATGTATTATAAAAATTTGACTCATGCATTGTAATGATTGCAGGATTCACTTACTCTAACGATAGCTGTCCGTCAGGTCCGCTCGGCACGGGACGTTTTTTCCTGTTTATTTTGTCAAACCGGAAAAAAAAATCGACCACCGCAGGATGCAGCATCACTAAGAAGTCCTCGGATGTTGCGACACATGTCACTTCCTCATCAGGTAGATCGACCCCTATCATCGATGGTAAGACCTGGTCCCACTCGTTACAACACAAGCACTCACTTTCGGTTGGCATAGGTTGGCAAGACCCACACTTGCACCACCATTTCGAATCTGCTCTCTTCCTCCCTTCTTCCCCAGTCTGTTCAGCCATACTTTCTTGCCTTTCGCGTTCCAAAAGCTCATCTTCTGTGTATTCCGGTTCAAATAAATAAGGTTGGGGATCAGCACCACAGTAAATGTCATCTAAATCGTCTCTCACAAATGTCTCCATGCTACAAGGCACGCTCCCTGTGCAAGCAGGTTGTCACGTTGGTTTGTTGACGGCAAGTGCTTCGTCATATCATTACGCTGCTGCGCCCATGGTACGGCCGCACAGTTCCTTGATTCTTACGCCGGGATGAGAGTAGTTCCTAGCCATATAGGCTTGGAAAATCGCAACTTTTCATTTTCCGTCGATCTTAGTACACGGTTTAACTACAGAAGAGTCAAGTTTTAAATAGGAAAAATATTGAAACTCGTTGGTCATTTGGAAAGAAATGCTAATGGTCCCATCAGAATCAATGATCTATGCTAAGCTATGCTAAAAGTGGTACCGTCAGAACCGGAGTTCGGCTGAATGGATTCGAAAACGGTAAAACTCAACTGTTTAACTCTGGGGGAGTTGTAAAATGAGCCTATTTCCAAAAAAAGTGGAGTATCCCTTTAAAATAATGATAGGATCTTCACACGTTAATGTTATTTAATAAAATGTCATACATCAAATGATTGTTTAGAAATGATTTTTATTCATAGTTTTAACAAACATTTTATTTCAAAGGAAAATAAGAAAATCAGAATGTCAGGCAGAAAAAAGCAGTATACTTTAGTAGTGCTCGAAAAGGCAGTTCAGGAAGTGTTAGCAGGAGCTAGTTTGAGGCAGACCTCTAAAAAGTATGCCATCCCACACACCACCCTGCAGGACTACAAAAAAAAAAAACAGTCTGAACCCTCATCCTAATTCGGCCCTGACACCTGCAGAAGAAGATGCTCTCATCTCGTATATTTTCTGGATGGCAGACCACGGCTTCCCAGTCACAAGATCTGTGGTGAAAGTGCTGGCTATTGGCATAATTAAAGAGAGTGGCAGAGGGGACAGTACCACTGTCAATCTGGAGAAGGGGCCAAGTGACGTCTGGTGGTCCAGATTTAAGGCCCGCCATCCAGAACTCACCTCCCGCACAGCCGACTCCCTGGACAGGGCAAGAGTCCATGGAGCTACTCCAGAGGCCATTGAAGGGTTCTTCAAATTATATGAGGCCTTATACGTTCGCCACAGTTTAGAGGACAAACCCCATCTTGTCTTCAACTGTGACGAAACTGGCTTTGGGGACAAGCCAAGGTCCAGGGAGAAGGTGCTGTGCCAGACTGGGAGGAAGCATGTGTACCAGCAGCAGCAGACCACCAGGGAGCACATCACAGTGCACTGCTGCGTGAGTGCAGCCGGTGACAGCATCCCTCCCTTCATCATCTACCCCGGCTGCCTCCCAAGCAACGCATACAGGCTGGATGGGCCCCCCCAACGCTCTCTATGGCATCCAAGAGAAAGGGTACATGGACTCTGAGCTGTTTCTCAAATGGCTCAGGCATTTTGTTCAGTATGCTCCGGAGGAAAGGCCAATCATTCTTATTTTGGATCAACACGAGACGCATGTCTCAAGAGACGTAATCCTGTACTGTAGGGAAAATAAGATTGAGATCCTCTGCCTCCCTGCCCACACCACACACATCCTACAGCCCCTAGACATTGCTGTGTTTAACCCCCTTAAGGCTGGTTTTTCCACCATGGCGTCCCGAATGGGTCTAGTGCGAGGGGATCTGGTGGTGGGGAAAAGGCAGTTTTCTTCCCTGCTAAAAGCAGTCTACCCCACTGCTGTCACTGCAGTGAACATTAAGGCTGGGTTCCGGAAGGCAGGCATCTTCCCTCTGTCCAGGGGGGCTGTGGACACAACCCAGGTAATTTTAACATTAATACAATGATAATTTATCCTCTAAGGTACTTGCATTTTTTGTGGTGTGCTAAAGAGTATTAAATATGCTGTATTGCCTTAGGTGGTGAGAGTGCTCCCATCTGTTGATGCCAGGCCATCCAGCACTTCCGTCACTTCCGTCACTACATCAGCCACGCCATCCATCACTCCATCAGCCACGCCACCCATCACTCTCGTCACTCCATCCATCGCTTCCGTCACTCCCTCAGACACACCTGCCACTCTCACACACACATACGATCCCACTACTGACACACATACATCAAACACTCCCTCCACCACTCCAACACCTTGCCCCACCTGCAAAAGGGGGGTTGAAAAAAATGACCTGGTAGCAGCGGGGGTGATTCCAGAAAGTCTTGCAAATGTCCTGATGACCCCAGCCTTGGACAGGAGGGACAAGTTGAGGCGTCGCCTTCCGCTGCCAGCCCGCGTCATCACGAGTGACGAGTATGTTCGGCTGCTGGAGCAGAAAGATGCTGAGGAGAAAGAGAAGGAAGAAAAGAAGAGAAAGCGCAAAGATGATATGGCAAAGAAGAGGGAGGAAAAGGCCAAAGCGCAGGAGGCCAAAAGGCATAAAAAACAAACACCACCTCCCATTGAGGAAGATGGGGAACACTGCGCTGTATGCAGTAGGGTGGTCCCACCTGGGTCAGGAGATGGGGCCATTGATGAATGGGTGCAGTGTGACCTTTGTCATCTCTGGTTCCACATCGAGTGCGCTGAGGTGAAGGAAGTGCCAGATGCTGAGTGGCTGTGCCATAAATGTTGTTTGTCCATACACACACACACACACACATAATGTAAATAGTTTTAAATAGTGCACACACACACACACACACAATTAACACATCCTACTGCTGATTTACTGACAATTTCTAATTTTACAATCAGTTTTAGTGTTTAATTTAAATGGTGAACACACACATACACACGTTAACTTACAACACTCACACACGCACACAATGTCCTTATTTTATCAGTTCACGGTTGCCCATTAATTGGTTATTTTCAGTTATTAAACGTTTTAAACAAATGCAAATTGTTTACCCTCCTTCTTGTTCTTCAGAAATATATGATCAAGTTGTTTTATAACGTTTCACATGGTTCAGGCTTAATTCACGTGCCATAAAATCATGACTAACCATCGCGTGGTGGTCTAGCTTATTAGGCAGTAGGCAAATTAACTTAAGTTTTAACAAAAAGAAAAATGTACTCACCTTTCTTATAGATTTCAAGAATATCCTCTTCTTTTAAAATAAATAAACAGCTCACAAATGATCATTTTAACGTCAAATTTTGCAGTTGAAATCTGAAATGCGCTCTGTACGGAATACCGTTGGCCGCCTGTACGGAACACTGTTAGCGTCTGTAAACATCCAAACCCAGGCAGAGGAGGGACTTAACGCCACTTTTCTCAAATACTATTGGTCCAAAAGACATCAATCAAAGAATAGATCCTCCAATAGGAATTTCCCCTGAGAATGAGCACTCACACAAGCTTGTATGTCTCTCAGCAACAGAGGAGTGGCCGTTGGCGTGCGGTGAAAGGTGAAAAGTGTATGGAACACGGTTAGTCTACGTTAGATGTAAAATAAATAATCTTTATAGGTCAATATAAGCCTTCTCATTAAATTATTTATTGTTTTTTATTAGTGACACATTTGGGCAAAGGATGTATTCAAAAACTTTCTGAAAATACAGTTACTAGAAATGTTTACCTTGGATATTATACAATTTGCATGTATAAAAAAATTGTGAAAAAAAAAAAAAAAGTTTCCAAATCTAACTTTGACCTTAGATTGGCTCATATAGTCTATTTGAACAGGATTGGCTTCCAGGTATGACTATGTACTAAAAATGTGCTTTTGACTTTAATTTATATTTGGATTTTATATATATATATATATTTGTCCTCACATTCCTTCTTGTGTGACACACCTGAATGGCTCATTATGCAAGCTCATTATGCGGGGTCATTATGCGGGGGGCATTGTCTTCTCAGGTGTGAATTACTTACTATTCATGCTGGTGTTGGATCGTCGACGCCCCTGCGCATATTGCCTTCCCAAACAAAAAGTGTTTTACAAAATGTAAATCAATGTATTGTTTTATGTGAACGATTAGTCAGGATGATTTTCACATCATTTTGTAGCCAGAACTCGAAGGGACAACATCCATTAGTCAAAAGTCTCCGGAACACATATTTAGTATGCGTTTTGTGGTCTCATTTCAGCAACTTTCATTTTTATTTTTTTCAATAACCACGCATAAACATTATTCTCTTAAAAATACAAACATGTACATACATGTTGCTCACATATTATGGTAGCCCTGTTTGTGCTATATAGAGTGAATTTACACCTTTGCCATTAACATGTTTATAAATAACTGAAAAAAGCACAAATGTCAGGGCATTTCTAAACATCCCAAGGGCCCCAAAAACACCTTGGTCCCCAGAGGGTTAATATTCATATATGTTGCCCCCAAAATGTATTTTTCAAACATTTTATAAATTTAATAGAAGATTTTGATTTAGTACAGCTGGTTACAAGACCTACACATATAAAGGGGCACACCCTTGATCTTATTCTGTCTCATGGGATATTGCTGAGTGAAATTGAGATATGCGAGCTTAGTTTCTCTGATCATAACCCCATCACATTCAGTATGCCTCTAGCACTTAACACTATAACTCTTTGTAAAACTATCGCGAAGACACGGAGAATCACTGATGCCTCCTCTACTACCTTTGCTGAAGCTTTTAAGGAACTCTTTAATTATCCTGAATTTGCTTCACCAGAACTGAACTCGGATGAACTACTTGATAAATTTGATTCTATCTGCAGTACTATTTTAGATGATATAGCGCCACTGAGAATAAAACACCACTGAGAATAAAACACCAAAAATCCACCTCTGAGCCCTGGGTTAATAATACTACTCGAACCCTGAGACAGATATGCAGAAGAGCCGAGAGGAAATGGAAAAAAGACAAACTACAGATCTCTTATGAGATGCTTAAAGACTCTCTTTTTAAATATCAAAAAGAGTTGTAAGTGGCAAAAGCAAATTACTTCTATACCCTTATAGATAAGAACCATAATAACCCAAGAGTTCTTTTTAAAATTATAAATACTGTTACAAATCCAGTTGTGTCCATCTACCCGAATGAGTCAGTAGCAATGTGTGAACGGCTCTGTAAGTTTTTCACAGACAAGATAGCTGGAATTAGAAATAATACACAATCGACCACTGGTAACCCTGCAGGTCAGTTAAATTACACCGGCAGACTCAGTAAATTTACACCAATCACTATGACTTTTTTAAATGACACGGTGAAGCAGCTAAAACCTACAGGATCACCACTAGACACTATCCCAGCACGACTATTGAAAAAAGTGTTCAATGTAGTGAGTACGCCACTCCTACACTTTGTAAATAAATGCCTTGAGCTGGGAGTTGTCCCTAAGCGTTTAAAACATGCGTCAGTGCAACCCATACTAAAGAGGCCAAATTTAGACTCATCTAATCTATCGAATTTTAGATCTATTTCATATCTCCCATTTTTAAAAATTTTTTTAGATAAAGTAGTTCTATGTCAGCTTGAAACTTTTTTGAACGAAAACAAAATTTTTGATATATTTCAATCTGGTTTAAAAAAATTCCACTCGACAGATACGGCGCTTGTTAAAGGAACACTTCAGAAAGATTAATGTGTATTTAAAATGGGTCATTTATGTAGAAGAAATGTGAAATTATTTTTGAAATTGGAGCCTTCTAGACTGAGAAAAGCCAGAAAATGTATTTTTGGCTTATGGGGATGAAAGACAACAACTCCCAGAATGCACTTGCTTCGCTGCCCTAGGAGGAGGCCACGCCTACCGGTAAGAGATCGCAGTAAACAACAAGGCTATGCTACTAGTGAGTCTCCGTGAGTCTGCCCAGTGTTTTGATGTCGCCCAAAATGTCCAGGATTCGGCTTTTGCGTTCTTCAGTCGCCATTCCTCATGTTTACTGTGACGAGCAGGAACGAGACTGACGGCCGCGGAGAACGATGCGAGCCCGGTGGCGTGATTACTGATGAGTGGCGCCGGCGCCTGTGAGACTCACCGGTCTCGTATCTCTCACGGAGGATTTTCCTAGCAATGTTAAAACGCACATCAAATGATCACTTGTTTAGCGTTCATGTAAACACTACATTCAGATTCACCGATCGGAATGAATTAAGTTAGATTGAAACAAAAGGTGTGCATGTAAACTATGAATGCGACTGCAGAAAGCAAAAGCCGAATCCTGGACATTTTTGACGATCTCGACGGCCGGACATGTCCAGGAAAAGAGGATGGTCACCGCTACTACTCAGCTTTCTCCACAGAATAAGAAACTGTTTGCTTAGCTTCCAAATAAAGAATGGCTGACACTATATGTACATTCTGTGAGTGAGATCCCCTCTATGGGCGGGTTGAAAACATGCGGAACAGCGCCTTCTACTGGATAAATGATGAGCTAGTGTTTGTAGTCTTACCCTTATTCAAATAATTTGACTTCCTGCTTTTTATGACGCAAATTGACGATTTTTGCGTCATAAAAAGCAGGAAGTGGAACACTTAAATCCTTATTTCTCCCATCTCAGGGGAAAATAAGGGAATAAACCATGACCATTCGAAAATGTGACTGGGTTTCTAAAGATACAAAGTCTAATGCAAATGGGTGAAGTGTTCCTTTAAAGTGCTCAATGACATTTTTCTGGCTACTGATTCTGGAGATTCGGTAGTATTGATACTCTTGGATTTAAGTGCTGCATTTGATACGGTTAACCACAATGTCCTACTATCTCGCTTAGAACACATAGTGGGCATTAGAGGCCCAGTCTTACATTGGTTCCAGTCTTATCTTACAAAAAGGAGTTTTTCAGTTAACATTAATTATCTACCGATCTACATCAGTAAAATTTACATGTGGAATTCCTCAAGGCTCCACATTGGCTCCGATGTTTTCTTTATACATGCTTCCTTTGAGTACTATTTTAAAAAAATATGACCTGAGTTATCATTGCTATGCAGACGACACACAAATATATTTTCCTCTTAATCATGGAAAGAATCTAGAAGAGATGGCTGATTGCCTTGAGGATGTGAAAGCATGGATGTCGCAAAAAATTTTAAGTTTAAATGAGGAAAAGACTGAGGTTATAGTGTTTACACCTTCCAGTCTATATGATACAACAAATATGAATCTTGGTACCTTGACACCATATGTGAAGCCATATGTAAAAAACCTGGGGAGTGGTACTGGACAGTGCCCTGAAGCTGGATAGACAGATCAATCAAGTGGTAAAATCAAGCTTCTACCAGCTACGAACCCTGGTAAAACTTAAGTCTATACTCTCAGTCTCTAACCTCGAAAAAGTTATACATGCTTTTATCTCTACAAGGCTGGACTATTGTAATTCGCTCAATGTAGGGGATCAGTGAATCATCCATTAACCGCCTTCAAATAGTCCAGAATGCCGCTGCAAGAGTACTGACAGGAACTCGAAAACGAGACCATATAACTCCTGTCCTTAAGGCACTACACTGGCTGCCAGTGCGCCATAGAATCACTTTTAAAGTATTATTATTAGTTTTTAAGTCACTAAATGGGATGGCTCCATCATACCTCACGGACCTATTGACTGTTCACCAACCATCAAGAGCTCTTAGGTCTGCGAACCTAGGCCTTCTGATGGTTCCGAGAACAAAACTTAAGACCAGAGGAGACAGGGCTTTTTCTAGTGCCGCTCCTAGACTCTGGAATAGCCTCCCTCCAGAAATCAGAGCTGCACCAACCCTGTGCATCTTTAAAGTGAGGTTAAAGACATTTTTATTTGATCTGTCGTATGTAAACTGAAATGTTGAAACAATTGTCCTGTTGTTGTTTTACTTTTTACTCTTTTATTCCCTGTACAGCACTTTGGTCAACGGAAGTTGTGTTTATTTGTGCTTTATAAATAAATTGAAATTGAAATTGAAAATTTTAATAATCCCTTTATAGATTGGTCTAAGAATACTATCCTCTCTTGGAATGTCTCTTGTCATGTGGAGTGTTTAATGTCTGCTGTCCCTCCTGTTTCCTCTGTCTCTATTTTTCAGGAGGAGCCTGGTGATTTGACGGGGGTGCCGGAGGAGTATCACGATCTGCGGTGTCAGCAAGTCCCGGGCCACTTCTCTCCCTCCACACCGTTCGTATGATTGTAGTATAGATCTTCTCCCGGGAACCACCCCTCCCCGGGGAAGACTTTTTTTTTTGTTCAAAAGAAGGACGGGTCGTTGCGTCCCTGCATTGACTATCGAGGGCTAGGGGTGTGACGAGATCTCGTGCCACGAGATCTCGCGAGACTAAAATGTGACGAGATTTCTCGTCGAGTGAAAAGCTGTGTCGCGATATCGCCATGATTAGCAAAGAACCGCCTCCACTGTCGTTTTGCTATTGTATTGTAAACATCTACTCTGCTCATCCAGCACGAGTTGCAGTCGCACACAGACTGTGACAGTGCTGCAGGAATCACAGTTCACTGATCGCGTTACGATGGCGGAGGATTTGTTGCGCAACAGAGAGAGTCGATCTGAGATGTCTTCTGAGAATGAGATGTCTTGATATGTCTGAGATGGCGGTTCACACAGAACGTGTTTTTCCATTCCAGTGCGGTACTTTTCCATTGTTTTTCTATGTAAACGCGCTAGACGGATGTGTAACCTTGCGCTCGCGTCTTGCATCTTTTGCAGCGTCTCGCGCATGACACAGCATTCTAAAAACGTGGCGCTCAAGTTAAAATCAGTTCCCCCATTCCACTGCCAGCGTATCGCATTTTACACAGCAAAAACGCATTCTGTGTGAATGGCCCCTTATCTTGTAGAACGCGCGTTCAGCACCGCCACTACGGAGTGAAAATGAAAGTAAAACACGATGCGCGCAAATTAGACTGCATACAATAACCCGTCTCCCAATATCAAACCTATCTCTGGACGTTGTAGTTGTGGCTCTGGTCTCTGTTTTGGTCTCTGCTTGCACTTTGAATACAGAGAGAGTTGGCCTACTTTGATTATGTTTGCACTTGCACTTAATTATCGTTTGGACTAATAAGACTAAGAAAAACTGTTGTTTTATACAGTTTTTATTTCTATTTTCAATTTGTGAAAAGTAGTTTTATTTGGAGGTCACACACAGCCTCAGAAGTTCTGGAAGCTCATAATGTACAGTAAGGTCTGAAGAGACTCGTGTGAAATCATACTTGATAGAAGCTAGTCAGTTGAGTTTGTGGTAAAACCTTTACAGTGCTTCTATATTGTTGTATTTTAATGTATTTGATAATTCATACTCAAAGTAGAACTGAAATGACATTCATTACAAGATGATTTAGTTACAACATTTCAAAATGCACCTGCAGACTATTTTTCCAGTCATGAATTTTGTCATTGAGGAGTTCTATCAAATATTGTGCAAAAATCTCGTCTCGTCTCGTTCTCGTGAACCCAATCTCGTCTTTGTCTTGTCTCGTGAGATAAAGGTCTCGTCACACCCCTATCGAGGGCTGAATGACATTACGGGTAAGAATCGTTACCCACTAACCCTCATGTCATCAGCTTTCGAGATCTGGCAGGGAGCCAAATTATTCTCCACATTAGACTTTCGTAACGCTTACCATCTCATGCGCATCAGGGAGGGGGACGAGTGGAAGACGGCGTTTAACAATCCGTTAGGTCACTTTGAATATCGGGTTCTTCCGTTCGGCCTTGTAAATGCTCCAGCTGTCTTTCAGGCACTGATAAATGACGTCCTGAGAGACATGCTGAACATTTTTGTTTTCGTTTACCTTGACGACATCCTTATTTTTTCGCTGTCACTCCAGATTCATGTCCAGCACGTCCGACGCGTCCTCCGACGCCTTTTAGAGAACCGTCTTTACGTAAAGGCTGAGAAATGCACTTTTCATGCCTCCTCCATTACTTTTCTCGGCTCTGTTATATCTGCAGAAGGTATTAGGATGGATCCCGCTAAGGTCCAAGCTGTCATAGATTGGCCCGTCCCAGAGTCACGCGTCGAGCTCCAACGCTTTCTCGGCTTCGTTAATTTCTATCGACGCTTCATCCGCAATTTTAGTCAGGTGGCTGCCCCTCTGACAGCTCTCACATCTATCAAGTGGTCTGAGTCCGCTCAGGGGGCCTTTTGTCCTTTTGTCGTTTGATCTTCTCAAGAATCGCTTTACGTCCGCGCCCATCCTTGTTACACCTGACATCTCTAGACAGTTCGTGGTCGAGGTTGACGCGTCAGAAGTGGGCGTGGGAGCCATTCTTTCTCAGCGCTCTCTCTCTGACAACAAGGTCCATCCTTGCACGTATTTCTCTCATCGCCAGTCGCCGTCTGAACGTAATGTGATGTGGGTAACCGCGAACTGCTCGCCATCCGCTTAGCCCTAGGCGAATGGCGACAGTGGTTGGAGGGAGCAACCGTTCCTTTTGTCGTTTGGACAGACCATAGGAATTTAGAATACATTCGTTCAGCTAAACGTCTAAACGCGCGTCAGGCTCGCTGGGCCCTGTTTTTCGCTCGTTTTGAGTTTATAATTTCCTATCGTCCGGGCTCTAAGAACACCAAGCCTGATGCTTTGTCTCATCTCTTTAATGCCTCAGAAGCCTCTTCAGCCCCCGAGGGGATTGTCTCTGAGGGGTGTGTCGTTGGGTTGACTGTCTGGGGAATTGAGAGACAGGTTAAACGAGCGCTCACACACACTCCTTCGCCACGCGCTTGTCCCAAGAACCTTCTTTTTGTTCCTGTTCCTACTCATCTGGCCGTTCTCCAGTGGGCTCACTCTTCCAAATTCCAAGTTCGTCAGCGTTTTTGGTGGCCCACTCGAGAACGTGACACACATCGTTTCGTGGCTGCTTGCTCCGTCTGCGCACAGACTAAATCTGGGAACCCACCTCCTACCGGACTCCTCAGACCACTTCCTATTCCTTCTCGGCCGTGGTCGCACATCGCCATGGATTTTATTACCGGGCTTCCTCCGTCGGCGGGCAAGACAGTTATTGATCGGTTCTCGAAGGCGGCTCACTTTATTCCCCTCGCTAAGCTCCCCTCCGCTAAAGAGACGGCACAAATAGTTATCGAGAATATTTTCAGAATACATGGCCTGTAGTCTCTTGTCCGGCTTCCACCCTCAATCTAATGGTCAAGCCGAACAGGCCAATCAGACTGTTGGTCGCATTTTACGCAGCCCTTTCCTTCCGTAACCCTGCCTCCTGGTCAGAGCAGCTCCCTTGGGCAGAATACGCCCATAACTCGCTTCCTTCGTCTGCGACCTGGTCTGTCCCCTTTTCAGAGTAGCCTCAGGTACCAGCCCCCACTCTTCTCGTCTCAGCTCGCTGATTCCAACGTTCCCTCCGCTCAAGCTTTTGTCCGACGTTGTGAGCGCACCTGGAAGGGAGTCAGGTCTGCCCTTTGCCGCTATAGGGGTCAGACTAAGAGAGCTGCTAACAAGCGTAGAACTAAGAGCCCTAGATATTGTCGCGGACAGAGAGTTTGGCTCTCTACTCAATCTTCCCCTTAAGTCCGCTTCTCGTAAACTGACCCCGCGCATCATTGGTCCATTCCGTATTTCTCAGGTTATTAGTCCAGTCGCGGTGCGACTTTTTCTCCCTCGCTATCTTCGCCACGTCCACCCGGTCTTCCACGTCTCTTGTGTTAAACCCGTTTCTCGTGCTCCCACTCGTCCCTCTTCCTCCCCTGTTCTTGTCGAGGGTGCTCCTATCTATACGGTTCGCAAGATTCTGGACATGCGCCCCCAGGGTCGTGGCCATCAGTTTCTGGTGGATTGGAAGGGGTACGGACCCGAGGAGAGAAGCTGGGTTCCCTCCCGGGACGTGCTGGACCGTTCACTGATCGATGATTTCCTCCGCAGCCGCCAGTTTTCCTCCTCGGGAGCGCCAGGGGGCGCTCATTGAAGGGGGGAGTACTGTCATGTCTTGTCATGTTATGTTTTGTCCTGTTCTTTCTCTTTACTTTGTCTCCCTCTGCTGGTCGTTATTATTTCCTTTCCTTTTCCTTTCTCTCTTCCTCCAGCTGTTCCTCATCATCCCTGACTACCTCGTTAGTTCTCACCCCACCTGTTCCCTCTCTCCTCTGATTAGGTCCCTATTTCTTCCTCTGTCCCTGCTTTCCTCTTTGTCAGATTCTCACTAGAGTTTCTCATGCAAGAAGCAAACTTTCGTCCTGTTTGTCTCTGTGTCAGTCCTAGTCCTGTTGGTGTCCATCTGTCGAGCGCTATCTGCTAATCATCTACGGTAAATTCCCCAGAGATGGTGAGTTCGATGCCACCGAGGACGCCATCATGGACGGAGGGAGGAGGAGGAGACACAGCCCGTCTGCCCAGTCAGAGTTGGTTCACGTCCCGTCTGCCCAGGCAGAGACTGTTCACGTCCCGTCTGCCCAGTCAGAGACTGTTCACGTCACGTCTGCCCAGTCAGAGACTGTTCACGTCCCGTCTGCCCAGCCAGAGACTGTTCACGTCCCGTCTGCCCAGTTTGAGACGGGTCTAGAGATGCCCATTTGTGGGGCCGCCAAGGCAATGATGGACTATTTGGAGCGTCTAGCTCGGATCCTGGACATGCCAGTGTCTGCTGTTCCAGAGCCGGAGCCAGTGTCTGCTGTTCTAGAGCCGGAGCCAGTGTCTGCTGTTCCAGAGCCGGAGCCAGTGTCTGCTGTTCCAGAGCCGGAGCCAGTGCCTGCTGTTCCAGAGCCGGAGCCAGTGTCTGCTGTTCCAGAGCCGGAGCCAGTGTCTGCTGTTCCAGAGCTGGAGCCAGTATCTGCTGTTCCAGAGCCGGAGCCAGTGTCTGTTCCTGAGTCAGGTCTGGTGGTTCCGATTCCGGTGGTCCGGAGACGGAAGAGGAGAAGGAGAAGGACCTCTTCAACGGACCGTCCGGTGGTTCCTAACCCAGAGACCATCCCAGGGGTGACTGCCATCCCTGATGCGCCGGTTAGGCATGCTGCTCTGCCGGCCCCGCCCGAGCTGCTCGCCCTGCCTGCCCCGATCCAGCATCACGTCACGCCCGCCGAGCCTGAGCTTCACGTCACGCCTGCCGAGCCTGTTCCTGAGCCGGTGCCAGTGTCTGTTTCTGAGCCGGTGCCCGTGTCTGTTCCTGAGCCGGTGCCCGTGGTGGTGGTGTCTGTTGCAGTTCCTGAGCCGGTGGTGTCTGTTGCTGTTGTAGTTCCTGAGCCGGTGGTGTCTGTTGCAGTTCTTGAGCCGGTGGTGTCTGTTCCAGTTCCTGAGCCGGTGGTGTCTGTTCCAGTTCCTGAGCCGGTGGTGTCTGTGACTGTTCCTGAGCCAGGGTCTGTCTCTGTTCCGCCTTGGTCTTCACCGCCATGGCCGCCCGAGTGGTCGGCTTCACTCTGGTCGCCTCCGCCATGGCCGCCCGAGTGGTCGTCTTCACCCTGGTCGTCTCCGCCGTGGCCGCCCGAGGGGTCTTCTCCGCCGTGTTTGCCCGAGGGGTCTTAACCGCCGTGCCCGCCCGAGGAGTCTTCACCGCCGTGGCCGCCCGAGGGGTCTTCACCGCCGTGGTTGCCCGAGGGGTCTTCACCGCCGTGGCCGCCCTAGGAGTCTTCACCGCCGTGGCCGCCCGAGGGGTCTTCCCCGCCCTGGCCGCCCGATGGACTGTCTGCTTCGCCCTGGCCGCCCGATGGATTGTCTGTTTCGCCCTGGCCGTCGTTTAAGCCGTTCCCCCTTGTTCCTGTTCCCCTCCATGGACCTGGCCCCCCATCCCACCCCCTGATCCTCCACCTTTCCTCCTCCCGCCTGGACTCTTGTTTTGTTTGTTTCTTGTAGTCTTGGAGCGTCTGGTAGCCGCTCCGTAGAGGGGAGGTTATGTCACAGTGTCTGGTGGTTCCCTAGGTTTAACACTAGAGGTCTCAGTTTTCACGGTGTCTAGGCATTTTCACTACATTTCCCATAATCCTGTCTGTCACTGATTGTTCATTTCCTTCAGCTGTTTCTCGTCACCTTGTTTGCACTTGTGTATATTTCAGTGTTTGTCACGGAGTCCTTGTATATTGTCCCCACACTTCCGGTTCTGTTGTTCGTGTTTATCTTGTGTTCTTTGGATTACCTGTTGACTTCGACCCTTGCCTGGACTGTTTGTGAGTACGGATTATTACCCTTATAATAAATACTGCAATTGGATCTTCTCGTCTTGTGTGTGTTCGTGACATTACCTGCATAACAGTAGCATGAGGAAGAACACATTCTGACCAGGGGCGGTTCTAGACCCTTTTTAGATTTTTTTTTTTTTGTTTGTTCAATTTGCACACTGAACATGGATTGAAGCTCTTTTTTTTCGAACTCTCAAAGTGCATCAAATTAATTAATTTACTTAAAATTTTTTTACAGTTTTCTCCTAAATTCAGTTTTCTACATAGCTTTTTCAGTGATGCAAATTATCATTCCTTGTTGATGTGCAAAAGTCCAAAGATATCTTTATTGCTAAATCCTATGTTAATTTTTGTATGTAAATTTTACTTTGTTCTCAAATTATTCTGGGTTTAATCTAGTTGATTAATCCCCCCAATCACTAAACTAAAGTGTGCTTCCTAACTGTAACATTCTATAAAATAAATGTTACGTTACAATCTGATATGCTGTTGATTATAAAATTACAACATACAGGATATAAAATAGAACAAATAAATATTGAGATAAAAATAAAACCAACAAGTGTGGCTGCTGGTTCTAAACGGATGTGACGTAGACTCAGCAGATTGTGCAGATGCCCAAATTGGCGCCGTTTAATGTTCCTGCAAAGTCTAGCACAATGTCTACCACTGGCACATACACGTTAAAAAGAGGCTCTCTGGCCGCAGTTCTCAGGGAGGACGATGTTACAGTGGACAACTTGGCCAGGATTTTCAAGGTTTGCTCTCGTAAAAATGATTTAATCCTAGAATGTAAAAATAAACTTTTTTTAGACTAAATTCAGTATAAAAACTCTTCAGATTCTTCCGATTAAGCTTCATTTTACAATTGGTAATGTTTTCTAAGTGTTAAATTTACATTTAGCCTGAATGTTAAGTTACATATCGAGCCTAAATATAAAGTTACATTAACAACGCAAAAGCACAACCTGCCTCATGGCCCATGTCAGAAACCAAACCTGCAGTCATATAAACCTGAAAAATTAAGGCTGGGCGATTTTTTTATTAATTAGAATTTATTGTTTTGGCAGGTTTTTATAATTAATCAAGAAAATCGAGCGTTTTTCAGTAAAACATTAGCAACCGTTAAGAGATGAATGATGCCGACCGCGCGATGGCACAGCTGATCAACGCCTCTGGTGTCACGCATTCCTGGAGTGAATAGAACAAATAAAAGAGAATTTAACTAAAACTAACTTTTAGTTTTTAAGTTGACTAGTTAAACATAAAAAAAAAAAATACTAATTGTTGGTCAGTCGTTCTAAAAAAAAAAAAAAAAAAAATCAAGATTACTGTACACACACGGTGTGTGTTCACAAGTGTGTGTGCATGTGTGTGTTCACTTCTCTCACTGCTGTGTGTGTGCACTTGGATGGGTTAAATGCAGAACACCAATTTCGAGTATGGGTCACAATACTTGACAATACGTAACGACTTTTCACTTGCATATTAAGATGCCTTCTTCAAGACACCAGAGTTTCCAGTCCTGGAAAGCTAATGACAATTTGTTGGTCCAAAGTATAGCGTAATATTCTTACTAATTTGTATTCTGATCTTGTGCTGTTCTCTTGTCTCCTTTGTCTAGATTACACAGTCAAGTGTTTACTTGACCAATGACATGGGGATTTCAGTTTTCCCAGGTTCATCTGGATTCTTCAGTTGTTTGGACCTCATGAATGTTGGGAGTACCTTCCAGGTGATGGGTGATGATGCATGTGGGCCACTCCCTAGCCCAGTCCCATTTCACCCAAACCCTGGACAGTCGACCTAGTTTCAGCTTTTCCTGATCTGCCACTGCAACAGCTACACGTGCAGTTAGTCCTGCAGTTAGCCCCAAAATGTATCAAAGGTAAGTGTAAAAACGTACTTTTTAGCAGATAGAAATTGGTCAGCATTGACAAAATGCCGGTGCAGTGAAATGCAATTTCAAAGTTATGCAGATATAAGTGTTTAAAGTAACCACTTCTGATAGGTACAGTGTGTTTGTGTGTGTTCCCACAGAACCATTTTCCTTGGACAACTTGAGGGTGACAAACTAGTGCAGGACAAGGCATTAGTTGTTCCTTTCGAGGAGAGTGAGGCCTGTTTGTCAACAATGAAAACAAAAGTAAAAGAAGCCCTTGCTTTGGGTCCTGAAACAAGCATAGTCTTGACTGATAGTCAAGGAAATTTGCTTATCGATACCCCTGGAATTAAAGGTCTGTGTTGTGGGCTGGAGTATTGGAACAAATTCATTCTGAAGTTTGCCCCAGCTCATCAATGACGGTATCATTCTGAATTTCACACCATTTTTTATTTTATTTTCATCCCCACTGCCTGGGTCTGCGTATTGGAAACAGAGCTCCAGACATATTTTTGCAATAGCAGAGGATGTATTTGCAGAGATGGGGAGGAGGAAACGTAGGAAACTAGGGTAGGTTCATGAGTGCTCTCATCAGAATAGCTTCTTATCTTTGAACTTTTTATTTAAATTCATGCAGGTGTATTGTCCAATGAAGTTTGCAAAACCTTGGCTGTGAAATTATGTATTGCTTTCCAGAAATATTTAAGTTTTCTACATTCCTAAAAGATATGCATCACTGATCCTATGTAGGTTTTACATCTGTGACATTTGGATGATACATTTTGCTCAAAGGGGGGTAAGGTAAATCATATGCATACATTTATAGTTCTGTTCAGCTATTTTGTTACAAGAAAATGAGGGGGAAAATATTCTGACATACAGCCCCCACTGTTCTTCATTGAAATTACACCCCAGATCTCTTTGCCACACATTTTAAGTGTTGTCAAGGAAGATTATGATAGTCTAACAATGCAGAGTATATTCATCAAAATCTCCTCTATCCTGGACTACTTCCTAGATCAGGGATGCTCAACTTCGGTCCTGGAGGGCCACTGTCCTACAGAGTTTAGCTTCAACCCTGACAAAAGCTCTTTTCTAGTAATCCTGAAACCATTGATTAGCTTGTTCAGGTGTGTTTAATTAGGGTTGGAGCTAAACTCTGCAGGACAGTGGCCCTCCAGGACTGAAGTTGAGCATCCCTGTCCTAGATGGTCATCCTGCCTTATCGAGAATGGTTATCAAATGACAGATTTGAAAATACTTACATAAAACCATACTACATATGTCACAGTAGACGTTTTCTCTGTTCCTTCTAGCCTCATGTTTATGTTGTTGTGTGAGCGCGTGGTGTGTGAGCGCGTGGTTTTGTGGGCGTGAATGTTGACATTACCTGATCCGCTCCAGCTGTCCATCATCATCACTTCACCAGCTGCGGGCAATCTCACCACTCTACATATACTCACTGCTTATCTCCTCTCATTGTCAGATCGTTGTTTGATGTTTGTCTTGTGGTGTCCGGTCTCCTGTTCCTGCCTTGTTCCTGCAGTGTTCCTGTCTTCGAGTTTCGTGTGGGAGTACCTGTAGTCACCATCGCACATCTCACGGATCCTGACCATCTAGTCCCTGCGTCACTATTCCACCTGTTTGTACTGCCACCCTGTCATTCATTAAATCGCCTGCTACTGTTTCCAGTTTCAGTCTCCAGTGATTATGATAGAACGATCTGACCAAGGAATGGAAGCAGCGGGGCGCGCGTCTTCGGGATCTTTGGAAGATTTCATCCATCATACCGTCCAGAGAATGGATTCTCAGCAACGAGAGATCGGTGATACGGGTCGCGCAGTACAAGCATTGGTGGCGCAGGTGTCCGAGCTCACCCAGCAGATCCATCGCCTACAGAGTCCCGCTGCGCCGCCCACACCGGTCATTCCTCCGACAGCTCAAGCGCGCCTCTCCCAGTCAGAGCCCCCGCCTACCTGTACCAGAATCATACGCCGGTGAGCCAGCTTTTTGCAGATCATTTCTCCAACGCTGTTCGATGCACTTCGCTCTTCAACCTCAGACTTTCAGTACCGAACAAGCCCGGGTGGCTTTTGTGTTGACCCTGCTGACTGGGAAGGCGGCGCTGTGGGGAACGGCGGTGTGGGAGAACCAGAACCCATGCTGCGCCTCGTTCCAGACCCTCGCCGCCGAGATGAGGAAGGTGTTTGACCGTGCCGTCTCAGGAAGAGAGGCTGCCAGGACCCTGGCAGAGCTTCACCAAGGGGAGAGATCTGTTTCCGATTTCTCGATCGAATTTCGGACCCTGGCGGCGGAGTGCGGATGGAACGAGGAGGCGCAGTGGGACATGTTCCTGCATGGGTTGGCTGACCACGTCCAGAAGGAGATCTACGCCCTGGACCTTCCCACCACTCTGAACGGGCTCGTGGATCTGGCACTGCGGGTGGACGCGCGGCTGTCCATGGTCGAGCGCCGGACCCCGTCTACCCGACCCATCGGAGGAGCTGAGGGCGGGGAGGCCCAACAGGAGGGACGTGGTCAGCCCCACATTCGATCCGGAAACCCATGCAGGTGGGTCGAGCTCGGCTTTCCCGGGAGGAGAGGGAGAGGCGGAGGTCCCAGGGCCTTTGCCTGTATTGTGGAGGTACGGGACACTATGCTTACAACTGCCCGGTAAAAGGTCAAGCCCGATAGTAAACTTGAGGCTACTATCGGGTGGGATCTCCGCCAGGAAGACCTCATCTACGACCACATCTACCTCCACGCTCCTCCCGGTAAGACTTAGATGGTCAGTCCACCAGCACGACTGTCGAGCACTTCTGGACTCTGGGGATGAAGGTAATTTTATGGATCACTCTTTTGCACGGGAACTCCAGATTCCACTCAGACCTCTCACTCACAGGATTACAGTTAATGCACTCAATGGACAAGAGCTTCCCACCATTTCCCTGTCCACCGAGGATCTTACTATCATCACTTCCGGCAATCATTCAGAGACCATTTAATTTCTCATCATGGATTCACCTCTTGCACCCGTCGTCCTTGGACATCCCTGGCTCATTAAACATAACCCCCGTATAGACTGGCATCACAAGACTGTGCTGGAGTGGAGCAAGGAGTGTCATAAGTCCTGTCTTGTTTCTGCTTGTTCGTCTGTCCCTGTTTCTGTTTTTCAGGAGGAAGCAGGGGATTTGTCTAACGTGCCCGCAGAGTATCTGGACCTGAATGAAGTGTTCAGTAAGTCTCGTGCTGCTTCTCTCCCTCCGCATCGTCCCTATGACTGTGCTATAGATTTAATGCCAGGTAAGTCTCCGCCTAAGGGCAAGTTATATTCACTTTCTAGACCAGAAAGGGAGGCTATGGAGAAATATATTTCTGATTCTCTAGCAACCAAGGTCATCCGCGCTTCCTCTTCTCCAGCGGGGGCGGGGATTCTTTTTTGTGGGGAAGAAAGACGGTTCTCTGCGACCTTGTATTGATTACCGAGGGTTGAATAACATCACGGTAAAGAATACCTATTTTTTGCCGCTGATGTCTTCAGCCTTCGAGAGGTTGCAGGGAGCGTCTGTCTTCACAAAATTGGATTTGCGTAACGCTTATCATTTGGTTCGCATTAGGGAGGGGGATGAGTGGAAAACTGCCTTTAACACCCCCAGGGGGCACTTTGAATATTTGGTTATGCCGTTCGGGGCTGTCCAACTCCCCGGCAGTTTTCCAGGCACTGGTCAATGACGTGTTGCGAGATATGATCGATCAGTTCATATATGTCTACCTGGATGACATATTGATTTTTTCTTCTTCTCTCCAGGAACATGTGCAACACGTCAGACGAGTGCTTCAGAGGTTGCTAGAGAATGGGCTTTTTGTCAAGGCGGAGAAATGCGATTTTCATGCACAGTCTGTTCCTTTCCTAGGATACATCGTCTCGTCTGAAGGGATGCGGATGGACCCTGAGAAGATTAAGGCTGTGGTAGATTGGCCAAGCCCGGACTCTCGCAAGGCCCTGCAGAGATTCCGGGGGTTCGCCAATTTCTATCGGCGTTTTATTCGCAATTTCAGCCAACTAGTCGCACCTCTGACTGCCTTGACCTCCCCCAGAACTACGTTCAGGTGGTCAGACACGGCCGAGGCCGTGTTTGCTAAACTGAAAGGCCGCTTCGTTTCAGCCCCCATTCTTGTCGCCCCTGATTCCTCACATCAGTTCGTGGTGGAGGTCGACGCGTCAGAGGTGGGAGTAGGTGGAGTGTTGTCCCAACGCTCCCCTGTAGACGACAAGATGCATCCGTGCGCGTTTTTTTCTCATCGATTGTCCCCAGCCGAACGTAATTACGACATTGGTAACAGAGAGTTGTTGGCAGTTAAGTTAGCGTTGGAGGAATGGCGCCACTGGTTAGAAGGTGCGGGGGTACCTTTTATCGTCTGGACTGATCACAAGAACCTAGAGTACATCAGAACTGCTAAAAGATTGAACTCCAGGCAGGCTCGGTGGGCACTTTTTTTCGGTCGTTTTGATTTTTCTCTTTCTTACTGTCCAGGTTCCAAGAACATCAAACCCGATGTGTTATCTCGTATATTTGATTTTTCCGAACGCCCGGTTACTCCCGAGGGCATTTTGCCGGAGACTCTATTCATTTCCACACTCTCATGGGAGGTCGAGTCGAGGGTCAAGAGCGCCCTAGAAGGGGTAACGCCTCCGCCCGGGTGCCCACCGAATCGTTTGTTTGTGCCGGAGGGATTACGGTCTGACATTATCCAGTGGGGGTCATGGCTCCAACGTGGCTTGCCATCCAGGAGTTAATCGTACTAGTTTTTTTAGTCAGGCAACGATTCTGGTGGCCTCGTATGGCTCGCGACATTCACGATTTTGTTTTGGCTTGCTCGGTTTGTGCCACTGGTAAGACTTCCAATCGACCTCCAGATGGGTTACTTCAGCCGCTGTCGGTTCCTTCGAGACCCTGGTCCCATATCGCTCTAGATTTTGTTACCGCCCTCCCACCCTCTCAGGGGAACACAGTGGTTTTAACTGTGGTGGACCGTTTCTCGAAGGCAGCCCATTTTGTTCCCTTACCCAAATTACCCTCAGCTAAGGAGACAGCGGGTAGCGGTCGTTGATCACGTCTTTCGTTTAGATGGCCTTCCGATTGACGTGGTTTCCGACAGGGGACCCCAGTTCGTGTCCAAATTTTGGCGAGAGTTTTGTAGGTTACTGGGGGCGACGGTTAGTCTTTCTTCAGGGTTTCACCCCCAGAGCAATGGCCAAACCGAGAGAGCCAACCAAGATTTGGAAAGAGTGTTGCGATGTTTGGTATCCAAGAATCCTTCCTCATGGAGCCAACAACTCTCTATGGTGGAGTACGCCCACAACACGTTGCCAGTGTCGGCCACGGGCCTATCTCCGTTTGAGTGTAGTGTAGGTTACCAGCCACCTATTTTTCCCAGTCTGGAATCCGAGGGTTGCGGTTCCCTCCGCTCACGCCTTCGTTCAGAGGTGTCACCGCACCTGGACTAGAGCCCGTGAGACTCTACTCCAGGTGGGGGCGCGCACCAAGGCCAAGGCCGATCGCCACAGGTCAAAGCCTCACGTATACGTCGTGGGTCAAAAAGTGTGGCTTTCAACTAAGAACATTCCTTTGCGCACCGTCTCTAATAAGCTTGCACCCAAATTTATTGGCCCGTTTACTGTCACCAAGATCATTAGTCCAGTGGCAGTCCGCCTCAAGTTACCTCCCGCGTACAGGAGGGTCCATTCCGCCTTTCATGTGTCCAAAATCAAACCCGTGTTTCATTCTCACATTAATCCGCCGGTCCCGGTTCCTCCCCCACCGCGACTCGTAGATGGGGAGACCACATATTCGGTTAACCGTATTCTGGACTCTAGGCGGAGGGGACGCGGATTTCAGTACTTGGTGGACTGGGAAGGTTACGGTCCGGAGGAGAGAAGTTGGGTTCCTGCTCGAGACATCCAGGATCACTCCCTTATCGATGATTACAATCGACGGGTAAGGGAGTCTGGGAACGCCAGGAGGCGTTCTTAGGAGGAGGGGGTACTGTCACGGTAGACGTTTTCTCTGTTCCTTCTAGTCTCGTGTTTATGTTTGTTGTGTGAGCGCGTGGTGTGTGAGCGCGTGGTTTTGTGGGCGTGAATGTTGACATTACCTGATCCGCTCCAGCTGTCCATCATCATCACTTCACCAGCTACGGGCAATCTCACCACTCTACATATACTCACTGCTTATCTCCTCTCATTGTCAGATCGTTGTTTGATGTTTGTCGTGTGGTGTCCGGTCTCCTGTTCCTGCCTTGTTCCTGCATTGTTCCTGTCTTCGAGTTTCGTGTGGGATCCTGACCATCTAGTCCCTGCGTCACTATTCCACCTGTTTGTACTGCCACCCTGTCATTCATTAAATCGCCTGCTACTGTTTCCAGTTTCAGTCTCCAGTGATTATGACAACATAATCTAAAGAACAGTCTTTGTAAATATAACCATGATACCTTAATATTGTGGGGGTGTGATGAGACACTTAACGCACGAGATGAGACGAGACTTTTAAAAAAAAATCTTTAATATATAGGGAAAAATAGTATTTTATTCAACTGAAAAACACAAAATGCATGTGCATTTTAAAATGAACTTGTACTTTATGAAATAAAATTCATATTTTAATGGATTATATGTTGCAATAAACATGTAAACTAAAGCTGCACGATTCTGGATCAATTGAAAAAAAAAAAAAAAAAAATTCTAAATTGGAGATCACTATTCTCTCATGATTCTGAAAAAAAAGTCTAAACAAAACAATTTACTGCTGGTTCTGACAAATATTTAAAAAATAAATAAATAAATGGAGTCAGTGTCTCAATTAATAAAGACTTGTTTCACTATTGCAATCTCCTGAATAGATGATTCAATGATAAATACTTTTTTAACCTGCAGTTGTCACCACCTCCTGGCAGAAGAGGATACGTGTTACAATACAAGTGATTCTTTCATTTTTATCGCTAATGTAGACAATAAGTGTTTATACCCAAACTATAAACTTTTATTCTAGTATTTCTGTTTTTAAATGTATGTAACACAGAAGCAATGATCATTATGTGGTTGAAAAAACTGTTTGTGTTGCTCTTTCTGGATCAACAGCAGCATGTATGCAGATTTGAATGAATTTAACACCTGTTTCACATCATAACCATCAGTGGAGCATGAGCAGCGCAATGTGAATCGTTGACATTCAGGAATAAGATTGCATGGGTGTTTGAACGGATTAATCATATTTAAATGATTAATCTAGCAGCTCTAATGTAAACACTGCAAATAGTTTTGCAAGGAAATAGGCACGTTCTTGCGAGACCAGTCAGATACAGCGAGACACGTCGGATCTCACAAGATCTCGTGCCACGAGATCACGTCACATCCCTATAATATTGCATAAGGTCACGTCAAAGATTGAAATCAGTTGTTTTCCCATAATTAGATTATAAGACTTTAGCCTGAATTTATGAATGCTTTGTTATCTTCTTTGGCTAAAAGTGTCTGCAAATTGTACCAATGTAAATTAAAAGACCCTTTTTTTGTGTAAATGTAAAAACACTGTCCAGCATACCTGTAATATTATGACTGTTCCATGCATGAACAAATCTCTGCACTCCAATCTGGCTGATCTGGCATGTAAGATTGGACACACAGTACCTCATCAACTACCTCATCAACCCATCCTCCATGTCCAAAGACTCCTGGTCAACCATTTGGATAAGTGCACTCTTGATTGGGAAATTGACCCGCTTATTTACTTCAGGCCACATTCTCTCTGCAGTGTGGTTCTGTGGATTAAAAGAACAATGTACACAATGTAAAGCATAATTTAAAATCAGACAGTATAAAATGTTCTGACACAACAGCACAACTGCTACATCATAAATGGATTATTATAAATAAGATATTTATGCCACATACATGCATCTAGGGCTGAAGTTGTAATGACTGTTTCTATTTATAATTGTACTTACATTATTCAGTAATTCTAAAGTTTAGATAGACCTACAAATTATTTTCCCTTCTTTATTAATCTCACCTTAGTTGATGTTGTCTGGAGGTAAGGTAGTCTCTGCTGGCTATGTCTGTATTCTGCCAACATTTCCTGCATGAAGAGGGTTAGGTAAAATTCTGTGCCATGGTCCACTCTGACCTGGTCCCACATCCCATGGGAAAGGACAGCTTTTCTAGGAAGAAATAAAAAATAATTTAACATTTAAGGTACACAAAAACTATGAACATATGGTAATATAATATTTCATCTTACTTGTACACCTCTTCATAAATGGTTAAATTGTTCTTTATTGGCATAGTGGAATGGCCAACAATTTTCTTGCTGAACCCACAATCGCAATAACATGTGTGACACCAAACATGCCCACATACTCTGCATTGTATGGGACCGGATTCAAATTCCGTGCTCCCTGAAATAAAATTGAATTAGGTTACATACAGTTCTTTTAGAAAGTATGAAAGTAGTAAGACTTTTTAACATTCTGCACTAGTTAGTTTTTAGTAATAGTTCTATTACTATTAATAGTAATTAATAGTTACTATACTTGAAACAAGCATTCCTAGCTCTGATAAATGATATGATATTTCTGTGTCTGTGTGTCCATTTTCATACATAGTCATTATAAGGTCTTCACTTTTCATTTGAAAATTTTAAACGATTGCCCCTCCTCTTACGTCTCGAGCCTCTTGCTTTCTATGTGTATTGATAGTGATGTGCTGGGAAAACAGGCAGGAACGTTTTGCTTTGCGAGTTATCCATCGTGTGTTGGTAAACGGCGTGTGCTATGATCTGCTTTGCCGATTGCGAAACGTGATTGGCAAATGGTTTGCCAGAATATACCCTGACCCAGGTCTCGGTGCTTTCTCCGTCCATGCAATAAATGCACATCCTTGAATGAGCGCGGATTTCTAGCGCATTTACTTGAACTTCACAGGTAATATATCTATGGTTTGACCCATTTGAGACGCGGCCAAAATCAGAATTTAAAATCGACTGAATAATAAAGCTTTCTACGAACTTGACGAGCGATGCCGAGCTGACGGACCATAGACTGTAAAAAAGAGTGACTTAAATGTATGCACACAAATCACGGTCACACACACTCTCAGAGTGATATTGTAAGTTACTGGTGCCAATACGTAGGCAACTCTTTAAATATCCTTTCGGTCCCGGTGATTTGAAATTGTGCAAACGACAGCCTTTTCAAGGCATATGAGCAGGAAGGAGTGGTAACATGCAAGCTCCTAAATTCGCTCGTCTGAGAAATTGAGTTTTGGATAATGTTCAGCTTCGGCAGCTTTTAAAGGTACCGTTTAAAACACCTATATGCTAAAATATACAATGACTGAGGAAGCCTATTGACGAGTCTATAGCAACCAGTTATTGTGTGGAGTTTGTTATACCCACTGTGCTTTGTTGAATGGTCTCAATGTTTTGAGGAAGCCTAGTGACGAGTCCATAGCAACCAGTTATTGTGTGGAGTTTGTTATACCCACTGTGCTTTGTTGAATGGTCTCAATGTTTTATTGTTATATTTCATGTGAGTACTAGTTAACGTTAGATGAGTAGTATGCAGGAAGTGTTGCTTATTGTGTTTCCACAACAATGTTAGAGAGTAAATCTACTGAAATTGCCACCATAACAGTGGAGTGTGATGTGTAACGTATGCAGAGGTTTGTCGTTTGTCATAGTTGTAAAAAATCAATGGCTTCTGAACATCTTTGCCAAGCGCAAACCAGTTCAGAAATCAATAAATTATCGGAGAGGGTCATGGATTTTTTCACAATCATTTGGAGGGTCATAGAAAAATGTATTGCTGGCGAAGGGAGGGTCAAGTCTTTTTTGACAACAGATCTCAAAACTCCTCCGGTGGCCCCTTAAATAAAAAACGAACAGTCCCTAAGTCCACAGACGTAATATATACAGATGAAATGTAATTGTGCTTACATCGTCATAATATACAAGTACATATTCTTGTAAAATTACAAAAACTGTTGTCTTTTTTTTTTATCCATGGATTGATAATGATAATAATACAGTTTCTTTGATTGTGTTATCAGCATGCTCATGTTTTTTAAAATGTTTTTTTTTATTAACAGATGTGACAATGAATATGTCCAAGCACCTGTCCTGAAGAGAGCCAAGGCAAACAAGCAGGCAAGCAACAGGTCCAAGTCCACCCTGTCATGGAAAACCGAGACTGATGTTGACATGGTTCCACAGACTGCGCGATTCCTGCCCGCACGGGAAACTGGACCGCAACTGAGCTCTGGTGACTCCTATTCGCCCATGAGTCTTTTCAAACTATTTTTTTTTTTCAGAAAGTGCTGTGTCAACTCTCTGCCACAACACCAATGCTCAAGACAACTGCAAAGGGCTGCAAATATAAATGGACAGATGTCAGCATCAGTGAGATGTACCGCTACAATGACATGTTGCTTTTGTAGCAGGATGCAGCTGTCTGGCCAAGTGGTATTTAATTTACTGTGCTGTGAGTGGCTCTAGGCAGTTAACTGTGAGCCAACCGCGATGGCCAAGCCCCTTTATAAACCGGGACTTTTCTTTTGACAAGCGACGTCATGGACATGCGACTGTTGTCCTGTCTACCTGCCGGCCTATCTGTCTGATGTCTGTCTTGGTCTCCCTTGGTCATCTATTCTGTGGTAGCGTCGCAGAAGCTCCGTTGCGGCAGTAGCCCTGTTATCAGCTGAGGGTGCGCCCGGTTATTGGCGATCAGAGCCTGGGGCCGTGACCCAATGCTATTTATCAAAGGAAGAGGCTTTCTAGCCAGGGGGTAGCTGCCAGTGGGCGACATCAGCGCCGAACATCTGCTGCTTTGCTTACGTTTTTAATGTCACGATTTGTTCACGGATATAACACGCTAACGTCAACAACTGCGGCTGCTTTTTCACCCGGGACCTAGAATTAGTGGAACCGTGGTTTGCTCAAGTTAATCGGCAGCTTCCTGGTGATCTCTTTCCTCCTGTTATACCGTGAATTAGTTTTATTGAACATCATATAGCCAGTTTCATGGTTTAAGTGTTGAGTGTTTGATGGACTGACACCACTGACTGTAATTGTTTTGGTCTATATTTTATAGGCTCATTGTTGTTTTGTTTGTTTATTTAAGCTCTTGTATGGAGGACTTTTTCTGCTGCTGATATACAAGAGCGTTATTTCTGATTTATTTGGGTTGATTATTTATTTGTTTTCATTTGTCTACCCCGACCAAAGATCGCTAACTGGGGGTTAATCCAGACGGCATTTTTGCCCCATTGTGCTGGATGGTCTATGATATTTTGTTTGTTTAATTTGTAGTTTGATGTGCGTGATTTAATTGCTACTCATATTTTTAACCCTAGTACCATCTTGGGTTTACCAGTGTATTGCAATTGTTGTGTGTAATTTTGGTTGATTTTCACGTGTTTGTCTTTTGTCCAGGTGCTGAAGACCGCCAGTGGGAGCAGTGCCCCTTGCGGTCTTTGGAGTGACTCTGGTGTGTACGGCTCCGTTGGTTTTACATTTTTATAAAAAGAAAATTAATAATAATAAAAATATATTTTTGTATTCGACCACTGTCTCTGGCTGATCCCTTCACGAACCTGAGTGCCTGGTTAGCGAAAAGTCACTAAGTCTTTGGGTGTAAGTCCCATTGTGGCGTAGTCTGCTATTTGTCTGGGTCTAAGCCCAGTTATATCTATTCCACCTGCCACACTTTCATACGGATTACTTAAATAGAGAATATTTGTTTTTTATATAATTTACATCATTAAAAAAATAGAGACTCCAAGCATTGTAAAGACATACGTTTCAAGTCTGTGTGGGAAACATTCACTGAGTTACAGGTCATTTTCTGTCGTGTTTCAGAATGAACTTCACATTGAGAGTCGGCAGAACGCGCATAATGCTTGTTTCTTTATTTTTACGAAAACAACACAACATTTCGTTTTTATTATGAGTGTACACAAATAAAAGAAGACATTTAACAGTTTTGAATGATGTGTAACACTTATATGTAAGATCAAAATCAACAGAGTATTTTGAGTCTGTTTTGCACTGATAAGAAAAAAAGCGAGCAGATCACACCGGCGTGATTGCCGACCCCAGAGGGTTAAGGGTATATGGGGCGATTTCGACCACAGGGCTTGTGTTCTTGCAGTCTTTGTCTTCGTGCTCTACTTATACTACCACCCGTGACACTTACTAATTGAACCAAAAGTTAAACAAATTTCCAGTCACTCACTGAGATGTTTATTACACATAAGTAAATATTTTATTAGTCATTCATCACAATTAAAGGCAAAGTTTTTCTTCAATTATTTATTACATTCTAGAATAATTTTGATTTATAATTTTGATTTGAATAAATATGGTAGTTTTAATGCAGTAATTTTTTTATGTTAAAAAAGTACATTTTCAGTTCCTTAAACCAAAGAACAGCAGAGCAACAAACAAGCTTTATTCATATTGTGTATCATATTGCGTTTGTTTGATGGTGTTTGCTGTAGAATCTGAAGTTCAGCTGGACTCAACAGGAAGTAGAAGAGCAGAGGAGACACGAGCAAGAGGAAGCTTCCCTTATACACTCCATCTAATCAACACAGGAAGGAAATTAGGATTAATAACACTCCACTACTAATAATAATATTGATAATAATATTTAATATTGTGCTGCTTATTAACAATCACTAGTTCATATTGAATTATTGTTTGTATAATTTCCAGGGATCTCAAGTTTTATCAAAAGTTTGGAGTTCGATTTGATTCTTTGGGGTCTTCATGTAAAGTTTGTAACATACTTTGGTTAAAATTCCTCAATGGTTGTGTAAAACACCCTTTTACCTCCTCAAAAACAGCTCTGTTCACAGCGACCTGTTTCGGTGCATGTCTCTTTAAATGAAAATCAGCAACAACTTTTTGGCTTTTTGAGGATAAAAAAAAAAGTTAATGGATTTTTTCATTGTATGGTGGTTGTGTCCACACACTGCAAAGACACATTATAAAAGTACATTTTGCATCCGATGACCCCTTTAAAAGCAGTTGGAGAGTTTTTGACTGCATCAAATTATTTTGCACGAATTTGGCTATAGGCTACTTCTCAACATCATCAACTCTTTGATCACAGGCAGGAGATTTCGTCCAGGAATCGTAAAATCAAAATGCTAAAAAAATTAAAAAACATGAAGAGGTTCCTACCGCAAACCGAATTCATCCGATCTTGCTCTTCCAACTTCCACTCTGTGTGTGCGCTTGTTGCCTAGTAACGAACGTGCTTGCAGCGGGAACACGTAATTTACCCAGAAACAACTATTTCTGATTGGCTGGTAGCTGGCATTTAACTCTGTATAACTCAAGACAGATGCTATGAACTCGGCAGAGAACTTCGCTCCGTTTACCTGCGCCTCGTCCATTAATTGTATAGCGGGACAAGTTAACCCTTACTCCTCAGCGTGAGAAATACAAGGTGTGGCGTGTGAGCATGTGAACGGGTTGAAATGCGTGAGACTTGAGAGCCCTGAATTTCCTCATTTTAAGTTACTGTGGATGAAATCAAACTGCTAGCGCATGATCAAACAAAGGCCAATACCTGCTGCATTGCAAAGATCAGTGTTACAGCAGCTCGTAGTCACTGTCACTCCAAGGGCCTCTACAGCCCCTTGTTTACATACAGATATGCACCCTTTAGATGAGGCGGACACCTTAAAGGAACCTGTAAAAAATACATAAATTAATAATATAATAAGATAATAAAACAATTTCAAGATTAGCAGTTAACAAGTATACTTTCTCTCCAGCGGTATCACTTATACAGCAGATTTCCACATTATACTGGACTTACTGGATGTTTCGATCTTAAAGCATGCAGAATCTGCAGCTGTACATATCTGCTCTGTTCCTGCACAGGAACCCGTCACAGATGTGCAGGAGTAACACTTGAGAGCATAACCTTACAGAGAGAGAGACATTGAGTTAGCGCTCTACAGAATGATTAGCAAATAATACATTTCAATACTTGCTGTTTTCTGTACCTCCAGTGAGAGAAATGAAAAGAAGAACGACGGAGACCTGCAGATTCATCTTGTGTCAGGAGCTGAAGGACTATACAGAAGTAATGCTTCAGTTTCTTTTATGTCTGTTCAGAAAGGGGTGGGTTTAGGACTCTTTGTGACGTCCCCAAGGAACTATAGTTACTAAGAAAAGGAAACCGGAAACTTAAACAGGTTGGGTCTCATTGAATTCTGATAAAATGTCTTTGTCTCCCTCCCAGTACTTCTCCAGAAGGATTTCGATTATTATGCAATCATCGCTGGGCTAATTTTAGCTCATTATGGGTTATTTCATGTCAAGCAAATGTAATTTATATATTTTGTTTAGGCTATATAAATTATTTAATTATATATTGGTAATTTAGGAAGTAAATGGACATTAAACTGTCTAAATCAAATAATTGTATTTAACGGCACAAGCACATTAACAGCATCATAAAACATTAAAGTGACAGCAAAAGGAGTAAAGTCGGTGTGCTTCTGGCATCTGTGGGAAGAAAAGAACTGTCTATTCAACAGACGACACCATTCACGTTTGCTTTGTTAGAAGATAACAGCTTTCTGTCTCCTCTCACTCGAAAATTTGCTCGGTTATCTTTTGTCCCTGGGTTCTGGCTGTTGGGTAATTTTGTTGGGTTAATTTCAAGTTTTGTGTAACCCACTGCAGGGTTGAATTTCAGTAGAAATTATGCCCTCTTAAACTACACAGCTGAGTTGAGTTTATTTGACATAACAAGTAGCAATACAGGAGCAGTACATTTTCTAAACTTCTTTGTCAAGGATAATACGATAAAGTTGCATTAATTTATTTCCATTGAGGTCCTTGATTTTTACTCCATATCTATTAAGCCATCCTATCTAAAAACAATCTCTTCACTCTTAGACTAAAACCAACATTATCCGTTAAAACCTTGTAGGATTGAAAATAATCCAAGATGTTTGAAAATGAACAAAGACATTTGCTTTTACTGTTTCAACCCCCCTCTTTCTTACCCCAATGAATCATGATCATTGAGCTTCGGAGCATCTTCCACCCAAAAAAGACAGTGGACATGAGGAGAACCACGCTGTTGAAATTCAAACACGATAAAAGTAGTATTTTATCTCGCCAATAGGCTTTGCTGGTGATGTTATGCATTTTTTTAGAAAACAATGCCATCTGTGACCAAACATTCTTGCTGCAGTGACAGGGTTTCGTCTTATGAGTCCACATTTTTCAGACCAGTCAAGCTCATCAACATTTATTTGTTTCCCCTCTTGCTTAAGAATAGTGTTCATCATTTCAGGCCATCTCAGATCAGCAGAACTAAAAGATGCAAAGCATGTTGGTATGCCTAGTTGTCTTATCAGGGCAAACAGATCATTTTGCGTAGACATCCAACAGAGAGGAGTCCCTCTTACTGGTCTTAAGAACTTATATCCTTCATCATAATTTAGTATTATTTGCAAGGAATCAGAGTTTGTTAGCATATATTGTGTTACCTTTAAGCAATTTTAGTTCAGAACCTTTCCTCAGTGCAATTGATACATTAGACACAATTTGATCAACTTCTGATAGGACCCAGGAATAGACTTTTGTCCACTGTAGTGGACATTATATTTTCTCTGACACCATACATGTCACAGTCACATGTCACAGTTGGGTGTCCTGTAAAGAGCACATTCAGGGCTTTTCAGAGATACCAAATGTTTGGAGGTTTCACCATGAAATCAATGTACGTCTCCTTGGTCTTTTAAAATCTCTGACATTAATTTAGTGATAAAATGTAGCACTCTTATGGAAATATGATAATATATTGTAATTATAATTTACATTGGACTACTTTTCAAATTGTATGTAATAAACCAACATCTCAGGAAAACGTTATGGGGTTTCAAATCAAAAAATGACTTTCTGTTACAGAACAGGGCATTGATTTCATACATGTCCACTGTGGAGGACATCAGGACTTTAATCATGTTTATCAGGCATTTTGGGAGACACAACAAGTGCATATGGAAATATATTATACATCAATATTCCTATGAAATATTAGATATTATTATCAAAATGTTGCTAATTATTACTCCAATTATTACACTTCTTTTCATTAAATGTTGCTCAAAGAACACATTAATGTGCAAATTAGATACAGTGTATAGATACATTACATTGAATGGGAATATTAATTTATGGCAATTTTACCCACATATTGCACAAAGTAAAATGGTGTATCAATGCATTCTGTTATATCTTTCATAACATAGTTGAGAATCAACTTTATACAAATTTTGGTAAAAAAAAAAAAAAAACCTCAAACCCCGAAATGTAATTGGTGATTGAAAAAAAAAATGTTCCATTATTTTTGCCTTTACATATAATTTCATGTCATTTTATTTTTTAAGCAACTGAGTCCTGGTGTACAGAGGACATAGCATAACATATGAATAAAATATAATTTTTCAAAAATGTTTTTATTTTTTATTTATTTTTTTACACCATTTGTTTATGATCATTTGTCAAGTAAACTGTCACATTGTAAACTCGTAAAATCGTAGAGCTCCGGGTAACCCGACACAGCCACCACAAGTTTCTCCTCCATCATAGTGTGTGATGTATGAACTGTAAACTTCCGTCACGACCACAACGGAATCCACAATTCATTCGATTGGACAGTGGAAAAAAACGCGATGACGTGGGGTGCTTTTTCCGAGTTGATTTTTTTTCAACTTCAAAAACGCGAGGCGCAGCAGGCGCATAAACAGCGCGCAGAACGCTCACTGCCATAGGAAAACAATAGAAAAAAGGCGCCCCTCACTGCAAAAAAACGCGTTAGGTGTAATCCGGGCCTTACTCTGCTCTGCTGCTCTCGTAGGTGAAACTTGTGTGACGCTGCCTTGTTGACCAGACGTACTTGAACTTGTCTCAGCAGTTGTGGCCTTACCGATTACTGTTGCTCTCACACCCGTCACTTCAAATGATTTTCACTGACCATTCAGTGACATGGCAAGCTTAACAATATGATTAAACGTCATCATGTCTGGTTACCAGAACAATACTGTAAAAAACACATCAAACCGTAAACATACTTATGGAGTTACATGTAAATTTAACATTTTAAACATGTATATTTAACATTGGATTTCAGGAATATTAACATCATTGTTACACTGAAGTGAACAAGTTTGTTTATTGTTTATTGTTATTGTTTATTGTAAATTTAACATGTGAATTCAACATTGGGATTCAGTGATATTTACATCACTGCTATGCTAAACTGTTTGCTCAGTGAAATTTACATCCAGCTGTTTATTTAACATTACATCAGGGAATTTAACTGGAAAATAAAGTTTATTTCATAGCAAAAGCTTGATTCTGACTAAATATGTATGTTCATTCCACACTAAAAAGAAGAAAACATATCCTTTACTCCTATCCTATTTCTCCCCACATATCTGCAGGAAGAAATAGCAGCCGTTTTAAATTACTTCTAAATGCAATGTTAGGCTGTAACAAACCACTCCTTAGTCAATGTACAATTCACAAGAATGCAAATTTATTGTTGAAAAATTTTGTGAGAGAGAGAGAGAGAGAGAGAGAGAGAGAGAGAGAGAGAGAGAGAGAGAGAGAGAGAGAGAGAATGTGTGAACAAATGTGACCCTGTATGGCCAATATCGTTAATATTGGCCCACATCGTTCCAGCGCAGACGTACTGAGTTTGGCAGATCAGCCTTTTCTATCAGAGCCTCTATGTACTGGAACTCAGTCCCAAATGAGATTAGAGACATCAGTACATTTACTTGTTTTAAATATAAAGTAAAATTAAGGCTTAAATCTATACAATCATGTACCCATTAATCATAAATTCAAAAAACTCATTTTTTGTCGTATCCTAACATTGTATTGTTATGATGTTTTATAAACAAAGTTCGGGAGGAGCACGATCAGATAACCAATCCAATTACTTGTCATCAAACAATTACGCCCACCCTAATCAGCATGACAAGAAGCATATATATATCCATTCTGTCAACTCACCTAACATTCCTTGACAGTTTCCAGCATCCCTCCACCACCCCGACTCCTCACCCTTGGCTCTCCTTTACAGCCAGGAATACGGGGGGAGTATTCTGGGTTCGGGCCGAATACCGAGCCCGGAGCCCTCTCCTCGGACAGCACGCCAAATACGCATACCATTTATTCCATCTGGCTTATTTGTGAGTGTGAACTCGTGAAATGTCTATTAATATTGCTGTCATGATAGAACAGAAGCGGAAACAAAAGCAAGTACTCAGGGTGGTTTATTTAAACAGTTAATAATAGATGACAGACGGGAACAGTGCAAGCAGATGATGAAGGTGACGCAGGGACTTCGAAGGTCAGTGGTCCGTGATGACGTGAAGTGCAGGTGACGGTGAAGACAACGAACTCCAAAGTTGAACACGAAGACAGGAACCGGACAGGACGACTCGAACACCAAACACGAACGACATCAAACAACGATCTGACAAGGATGATACAACAGCGGTGAGTATATATAGTGTGGTGGGAGCTTGCAGCTGGTGATGAGAGAATGATGATCAGCTGGAGCGGATCAAGTGATGTCATACATTCACGCCCACCACCCACATGCGCTCGCACCACAACATAAACACAAGACTAGAAGGAACAGAGAATGCGTCTACCGTGACAATTGCACTTTATTTTGTTCTGTTGTTTTGTTTTATTGTGTTTTAAGATTGTGATACTTTGTTGACTGAAAGGCTCCTTGAGTGATGACGTTTTATGGTATATTTATATGTGTTTGTTGTATTGTTAATTGTCTGTTACCTCTTCCTGCCCAGGGACTACAGATGAAATTTAGCTTGTAGCTAATTCTGGTATGACTGAGTGCCATGCACTGTCCCTGTTAAATAAACAAATAAATAAATAAACATACAAAGGAAATATGGGGGTTCGCAGCCACTCAACTGAAGAAACACCTAGGGGAAAAGAGAAGAGAGAAAGAACAACACAATCATATCCATTAGTTTCATTAGTCAAGTCAGTCAATAATTAAGGACAACTAGCACTAGCACACATACTTTTTTAAACGCCTTGCCATTCATGGTCGGAGAGGTCCTGAACAAGGTAAGGACTCTTGGATTAACATGCAACCGTGTTGCTTTTGTTTGTTCCACTTTCGTCCCCCTCTCCGGATTAATAGAAAAGAAACATCTAGGGAAACAGAAGAGAGTACAAACACAGACTACTTTATTTATACACAAAACACAACCATCTCCATAAGTCAAATCAGTCCAAAGACAAACAAGTTAGAATACGGGTTACAGTTTTCCTTTAATTAAAGCGTAACTGGCATTATTCAGCCCATAGCCCTGTTGTTCGGGGTTACCACGAGCCATGATAGGTAAAGGAACAACATAATTTGGTACAATGAATAGTGGCCCGGAAGCTAATGCTTATCTAACCTAACAGAGTACCTTACTAAAACCAAAACTTCCATAAAGGTGCCCTGTTGGGTTAGCATTAGCTGCTGGGCTGCTATTCGCGTTATGTTGTACCAAATTTACTCGCTCCTTTGTGTAGTGGTGGCTGACGCCTGGCTCACACAAAAGGTCTCTGGAGTTACACTTTAAATTACCTAATCTCAGTAAGCCATAAAATATTATTATTGCACTAAATTTGTCAGGGGTTCGAATTCCGCCACCACTGATATGCCCTTAAGCAAGGCACTTGACCCCAAGTTGCTCTAGGGGAGATTGGCCCTGAAGGTATTTGTATGTGCAAGTCGCTTTGGATAAAAGCCTCAGCCAAATGATCAAATAAATAGAATAAAAAAACTTAAAAAAAACTTACCTCAGTAAAATTCCAGGGTTGATGCAAGCGTAGATGGATAATGGATGTTAAAGCAATAGTAGCTGGCAAACATCATGCACAAGGACGTGATGAAGGAAGAGATGTTCTCGTTCACGATGACTTGATCTACTCACAGTGAGTGAGGTTAACTTACCACTACAACAATCGTGGGAGTCAAGGGAACTCGTCCATGTCCACTTCCCCAGCCAGACAAGTGTCCTCCACATAATGGAACATCACATCTTCTTTCTCATCAAAATAAGCCAGCAAAAGCAGCACCATCTCTGTGACATCTTCAGAGGAACCTGTGTGTTCTCCCTTCAGCAGTTGTAGCTTCGTCGCAGCTCGATAGAAGCTTCTGGTTTTGTTCACAGCAACAGTTTTCATAAAGTGCAAGAGCATTTCCCAAGTCTGTTCCACATTCTTCAGGAAGGTCTCCTTCAGATCTACTCCTGTGAGCTCGTTGAAGTGTACAATCTCATTAAACCAATATGGCCAGTTTTCAAGGAGGTACTTTACATCTTTCCCTTTGTTGACCTCTTGGCATTGGGTATAGAACGTAGACTTCATCAGCAATTTCAAAGGAACTGGACTTTGATCACTTTGTCTAAACAGACTTTTAAGCTTCTCTTTTTTCTGCTGCTGGCTTTTCGGCTGTTTCTCCAGTGGGTCGTTTTTCAGGGGGTATGACATCTTCAAGTGATTTTGGATATTTTGCCACCATTTTTTTGGCAACATCAGTAGCGTTCATTTTACTTATGGACGGTGTTACTTTCATAATTTCACGGACCACAATTCTAACCATCTCCTTCCTCAAACTTGGACCTGGACGTCTAACTCTATCCAAAGCCTGCGTCAAAGCCTCGGGAACTCTCCCCATGGAATCTGGAATGAGTCTGGAAAAGAGCGACCTGGGCTCTGACAGCAGCTGGACGACGACGTTGAAATTGGCGACAGAGACGGCACGGACGTGAAAGGTCCTGGTGAGGTAGCAAGGCTTGAAGAACCACTTTCCTGGCCCTGGCCTTTAAAAATACACATACACAAAACAGAGACATAATATGGATGTTTTTATATTTTGACTGAACTTATATAGCCATGTTGATAACTGGTCACATCATGAACAGCAATGCTGAACTTACATTTCAGACTCCATGCAGCAACCAGCTTCCGGGCTTGTATGGGCCTCAAGGCTGACAACCAATCCTCTTCTTTAATAAACTTAAAGTCATCATGGGTCTATATCCCCAGGGATTGAAGAGTTTTTACCAAGATGTCCTTCAATACTTCTGGAAGGTCAGGCAAGACCTCCGTGATGGCGGAACGTAAATGGTTCGGTCATCTCTACAAATTACATTTAAGACATAAAAAGAAAAATATTACAAAAGTAGCTGATAGATGTACTCAGGAACACTGTACATATTGTATCTATATTAGACACAACTATTCCAATATGAAATAGGTTCAAAACTAGTCAGTGGAGATAAAAAAATAGAGAACCACTTAAGGCTAAAATTATCATTCCATTCACCATTTCTGGCCAACTATAACTTTAAATATTTTTAACTATTCAAACATGGCCAAGATCACTTTGACAAAACGCTGTGTTTCAGTGGAATGACTCTGTGTTCATCAATGATGTATGATGTTAATGGATAAAAATCTACTAAGTTATTAATGTTAACACACTGCATTCCTGTACTTTGTTGTGTCAGAGTACAGGTGGTATTTGGGAAGATGGTCAGATTTGTGTGTGTCCATAAGAAAATGCACTGTGGCATTATCCTTAACTAAAATGATGACAAGCTCCCCAAATTTCATGGACTCATCATTATTCAAGACTAGGAAATCGCCCTTCTTGTATGATGTACCTTTGTACTGAATTTCTGTGGAGACAATGGTATCATTTTCTGAAAATCCAAATTCACTAACAGCATGATTGAGTGTGTCACTGTAAAGGTTTGGAATAAAAGCACAACCATTTTTAATTTGCAGAAGCACACTGGATCCTGGTCCTGCCAAGACATGCCTGAAACATATGATGCCTTTCAGAAAAAGTTCACAAACCATATCGACAATATCTTTGAGCAGGAGAGTCAACTGCCACACGTCATCATCTGCATTTTGATGCAAAACTGCCAAACTGGTCTGTGAAGGCCCAGCCTGCAGCTGGCATGTGTGGCTAGAATGGGAACTATTCTTGCAAGAATAAATGTATCTTTTTCTTTTAAATACAATTTGGATCTTGACGTCTCTTTTGCCTGGGAATGCTGTGTTTGTAAAATATTGTTTTTGCCACAACAGTGCTCTCACACTTAAAAACACAGTGTGGTTTGTTTCTATGAATCCTACAGTGCAACATAACCCCTCAACGTTTGCAATGTTCTGCCGCAAAAACAACAATCAATCATGTTAAAAACGACCTTCTTATCATCTAAGACCACAATGTTTAACTGATGCTACCACATCTGTAGACTATGCAAGCATGTTGGGGCAAGTCCACGAGGGGAGCTTAAAACAGACGTAAAAAAAAAAAAAAAGCCATTAGCTACTAACAGCCAGCAGTAAATGCAGCAACATAAATTGAACGGTTGCCCGCCTATCAATTAGTGAAATAAGTAAAAACACGTTGTTTCTTTTAACCCTCTGGGGTCGGCAAACGCGCAGGCGAACAATACATTCAATCATTAACCCTCTGGGGACCAAAAACGCGCCGGCGCGTTTTGCTCGGGTTTTTTTTACATAGCAGCAAAATAGACATAAAATACTCTGTCATTTTTGGTCATACAGACTTAAGAAATATGAAAAAAATAAACTTTTTTATTTGTCCACTTACAATCGAAATAAAACATTGTGCTTTTGTAAAATAAAGAAAGTAAACAGGGTGTGCTTTCTGCCTCTCCGTCTCTGTCCCAGCTAACAAAAAAAGGTCCCCCCAACGTCCCCTAAATGGCCTGTGCGAACGTCCCCCCGAACGTCCCCGTGTAGGGTCCGCTTGATGTCCCGCGAACGTTCGCGAAGACGTCCTCCGTACGTTCAAGAGGACGTTCACAGGACCACCAGCGGCCATTCGGGACATTAAGGGGACTTTCGCGTTTAGTCCCATGAATATTTTTATTTTATTTTATTTCTGGCTAACCAAAGAAAACAGACACGTTGTAAGGAACAAAGTATTTATTTGAACAATTGTAAAGATGTTGTGCTCTTTCCGTGTGTGTGTGTGTCTTCAAACGTGCTGGCAGCTGTGTGTGTGTGTGGGTCAGCTGTGGGGTTCTTCCCCCTGGCATCTACCTAAAACAACAAAATGAACACATTCAGTAGTGTTATGATTTTATATGTCTATTTATCCATAAGTGAAATATAACGTTGTCTCATTTCAGCAACATTTAACGTTAGCTTCGTAGTGTTAGCATAACGGTTAGCAGTGGTACACGGCCGACAACTTCATCAAACGTTTTAAAAGGTACAATTTTCATAAAATGTAATGATGGATAGTGGTTACGATAACTAATGTATACTAATCTAACAATTAAAAATACCTTTTAGACAGACGAAAGGGACACCACAAGGCCGCGTCTGAGGAGGACCGTTAACTGTCACTCACTAAGCAGCTGAGCGTTGCCATGGATACATGCTGCGTGCAGTAATGAATGACGTCACTCGCTTAGGTGCATTTGATCCTATGATTTGATCGTCACTTGCATGCATGTGTGTAGCTATATAATATGACACTTCTTCTTCTTTTTTTTGAGATTCAAGTGCTATCAGTCGTCTTAAGTGCAATAATTAGAATATGTTTCCTAAAATAACTTATTTTGAATAAAACCAGTCCTTCGCTCGCCTGACCAACAGTTTGACATGCAGCCTAAATTAGGATACTTTTATTTGTCTTACCTGTGTTATTTTCCACTTTCTTTCCAGCAATGTGCTTTTCCCTTCTTCGCATTTTCCTTGGCTGCATTCATCACTTTTAGAGAAAAATAAAGGCAAAGTCTGTCAAAATGAATGCATTATTACATTGCTCATTTATTGCATTTTGTACTGCCATTATTAAAAATCCTAGAGAGTTGACATGCCATTTTCAATGGTTTCTTTTTCTGGATGACCATCACTCTGTCCACATCAATTTTCAAAGGGTTTCACTGTGGACTTTTAGAGAAAAATAAAGGCAAAGTCTGTTAACAAATTATAATGTTTGTAATAAAAACTATATAACCACATTCACAGATTGTTACAAGATACAACCTTTCTCTTCAAAGTGTTAATCACAGTTTAAACTAAGGAGGTTAATTAATTATGCAACATGCAAATAAGGAGGGGCTGTCAATCAATTATCATTAGCTGAGGCAAAACTTGTCCTTGGCTGCTGATGATTGCTGTAATGAGTTAATTCTAAAGAGTAGGCTAAATAAATAGCACACAACATAGGCTATATTTTTTAGGCTGTCGTTTAAGCAGTGTTGGCTTGTGTTTGGATATCTTTGGTAGGCCTAATTGCAAGTTTAACTCTTTTACCTGCTTACAGTAATGTTATGATGATGTACACGTATAAGTATTTATTTATGCAGCAATGTGTGCAGTTGTGTAGTCTATTCGTTAATGTTTTGTAGTGTCTTTATTCATTGTTTTCGATTGGCCTATTCCAGTTCTCACTTGATTCTCAAGAATGAATACACACAGGTCAGCATCCAATCAAACAATGTAAAATGCTGTTTATTAACACCTGTACAAGTCGGACAAATGATAGGCTGATGTGATATAAAGACACTTTAAAAAAAATCTTTGGTAATGCTTTATATTACAGCCCGGAAAATACTGCTTAATTAAAGCGATTTTACAGTTTAACTTTCTGTAATTATAGTGTACCTAAAAAGTACTTACATGCAAGTATAAGGGAACAACGTGTAACGTTTGGGGAATAAAGGGGTAACAGCGAGGATTATTCTATAATACTTAGTATAAATATTGTTTTAATACGCCTGGTTATTACCCCTTTATTCCCCTAACTTTACATATTGTTACCTTATACTTACATGCAAGTATAGGCCTACTTCATAGGTACATTATAATTACATTATAAGTACATTATAAAAAGTTACTCTGTAAATTCATCTTAATTACGCAGTACTTTCCGGGCTGTAATCTAAAGCGTTACCAAATATTTTTATAAATGTATATCTATAAGATAAAACACTACATAACGCAATGCATTTTAATTGTCGGAATGATTATATATATATCTTTATTATTAGCCCTATATCTTTATTATTAGGCCTATATATTTGATATACACACATTTTTTTTGTGTTAAATAATTTAAATATAATTATTTATAGATATTAATCATTATGAATAAAATGTTATTGCACTGATGATAGTCAACCAAAACCACCGTGTTACGGCTTTAAGTTGATAGAACGAATTATTTTATAATAAACTCAGTTTTTCTCAAGCAACAAAATATTATGGACATTATGTAAATAAGACTTCATTGTGTAGCCATCCTCTGTGGTTATATTTAAACGATTGACAACTTCAGTGATTTAAAAATAAACGTTTTTCTCTTTTCTCTATAGCCTGCAATCCATTTCTGATTTTCATAAAAAAAAAATTTCAATTTCTTCCTTGAATCTAGCCTACTAAATTATCACTCACGAGATTTAAGATGAATTCGATTTATCTAAATATTTGTGCCTCTCTGAGCATGTTGTATTTAATATGTAAATAATAAACATAATCATTTAAATCTGTATAACCTTTCATATGTATTACAGTATCTCAGTTAATAAGTAGCTGAAATAGGCTGTTAATTAAGATTAAATAAGCAACACAAAACTGCCTTAATATAACCTTTGTGTCATTAAAAACAGTTGCAGAAACCAATCGAGAGAATTGTATCGCTTTTTTAATCTTTTCCTTAGTAATAGTAAAAATAGTAATAGCCTACAACCTTTTCATTGTAAATTTCCCTGTAAATGTCGTTTAGAAAAGAATTATAGAATTAGAAAATAGAAAATAATTGTCTTTTTTAATTGTCTCATCTCATGAGGCAAACTTTATAACAAAGTATATTTATAATTTATTTAAATGTGCATATATTTTTATTCCAGATTCTGCACTTTCACCACATTTGGAAAGGCAAGTGTTACAGTAAACTCACACAAAATGTGCATTTCCTTTTAAACATTGTATTGTTTGTCACACATACATTTTCCACTGGAACACGATTTGTTGCTTAAAGGCGTAGTGTCATAATAATAATTTTGTTTGATTTCAAAGGGAAGGAGAACTTCTAAAAATCTACAAGAAATTGTAACAAGCGTAGATAAATTTGCAGTACCTGGGACCAGTATTAAGAAGTACAGTGTTCACAAAGCTGCTGGCTTTTGGGACGATGTATGCAAAGATTTGCAAGTGCCAAATACACTTACAAATCGCAAAAAAATCCATGCATCCCTGCTTTTTCTGAAGGTAATTTATTATTATTATCGAGTCAACCTGCTGAGCATTTCAACATTATTTTTGGTTCTTGTGAAGAATCACAATTGTCATGTTGGTGAGAACCCTTTTCTATGTCCATTTTCTGTTCTTCCTTTTTTTTTTTTTTTTATACATTTAGGCCTACACATATATGTGCCAGGTTGAAATATGCAGTCTTTAGTTGTGCAGTTACATACTCTCATTAAAATGCATATTTAGCATTCGTTTAAAAAAACATTTTACTTTTTTTACATGTATGAAAAGTGATTACTTTGGAAATGTCAGATTAAATATAAATCTTATTTGTTATTACTTTTTTATTTTTGTAATTACCGCCCGTAACAGTACAAAAAACGAATTTTTGTTAAGAAAATGTTTAATATTAAAAATGTTAGACGGGAGTGTCCAAGTTTACATGCTAACACTGATTGTAACTTTTGAGTTCTACTTATTTGCTGACACACTCATAGGTGTTTATTCAAATGTCATTACAATTTTCATTGATCCTTTCTTGAGTTTTGGTTTTATAGCATTGTTTAACCTTGCAGTTGTTAATGGTATTGCCTGTGCACTTTTCAGTTTTTGGAAATGATAGATGTGTGTGTATATATATATATATATATATATATATATATATATATATATTTCCTTTTTTTTCCAAATATGTAGCGTGCCCAGGATGTTGGAGACAGTGATTTGTCTCAAAGGCAAAACAAAGAGACGGAATGTGCATCTCTCGAATTGGTGACTTTTTATCTTTAGTTTGCTTTCCTTTTGTCTGATCTCGTATTATAATTGTATGGGTCTATTTTGTAGTCATCCTTAGTTTTAAAAAAATATCACTATTTTCTTCTTAAACAGAAAAGAGAGAGCACAGTGGACCCTGAAGTGGACCCTGAAGTGGACCCTGAAGTGGACCCTGAAGTGGACCCTGAAGTGGACCCTGAAGTCGACCCTGAAGTCGACCCTGAAGTCGACCCTACACAGGTTGTTTTAGTTTATATTGAGTTTTTTTCTATACATTTTTTGGAAATTATAATAATTATAATGATTTTTTGCCCAGGATGTTGGATATAGTCATTTGTCTCCATACCAAAATGAAGAGGCTGAATGTGCATCCCTCGAACTGGTGACTTTTTATCTTTAATTTGCTTTCCATTTTGTCTAACATAGACATTGTTTTAGAAATAAACCCCTCTCTCAACCTTTTCAGGACGTGTGGGAGACTAAGGCTGATAGTCCTTCAAACAGTGACTTGGCATCAAATTGTGCTACCACAAGTGAAAAGGTTAATGGTACTTTTTCTATTGAATGTAACTAATATTCAAATCATACAATGACAAATCTAATTAAGTAAATTCTTTGCCATGCCAGATCTAAGTTATTTATCCATTGCAGATTAATTGTAATGTGAGAAATATAAAACAATTCACTTTCATGTTCCTGTCCCATTAAAAGTTATTTGCTAAATGAAATAAATCTAAAAGACAGTAATAAAGATAAATGGTATTTTAGAAAAATAATTATTTGGTGATTCCCAGGGGAATGTTTTTGCATTTTTAAATTGGTCAAATGTTTATACATTTTCTAAACTGATAATACATTTCCACACATGAACTTAAGTTGTGTGTCATGTAAACATATTTGTAAGCTAGTGAAGAAGTAAGCTTAATATATTAAAAGTATATCTACCATTTTTTAACCTCTTTTTAATGAATTTTTCTGTATTACAGATTTGTGAGGGATCAGACAAATCAGTTTGTATCTCTACTCACAGCAGTGAGGAAGAAGATACCTACTTCACATGTTCTTTGCCATGTCAGCCTTGTTTCTTTTTTATCAAACAAAAAGAGTGGCAAAAGTTAAGACAAGACCAGAAAGGGAGACTTTTTCAAGGACTTCAGTGGACTAATGTCATTGCCAAGGGCATCAAGTCTGTTCATCCCTACTGCAGCTTTGGTTTTAAGAGACACAGTGTGAAAACCCTGCAGTCACAGACACTGGCACCAATTTTTACATGTATGGCCTACTGTCGATTTAAAGATTGCCCAGTAACTGTACATGTGGAAGTTGCAGATGAAAACACCCTAAAAGCATTAGTGGTTTTCTCTGGAGGTGATGTGTACCATAACACCAAGGAACTGTGTAGAAGACCAGTGCGTGCAGGTGCACGACAGTCAGCAGCAGAAGTCCTAGCAACCAAGTTACCTCGCAGTTTGTATTTGGAGTCAATACAAAAAATTCCACCAATGGTCATTGATTCAGGTTGCAGGGATGATGCTCCATCGAAAGAAGTCCTTAAAAACATTGCGTGGAGTGAAAGAAGAAAAACCAGACGTCATTCTGATGAGCTCACAAGCTTGAAAACCATCATTGACGAACAGCGTGGTGAAGACAATGATGTGTTGCAGAGGGTAATGATGCACCAAAAGGAATTATGCTCTGGTCAAAAAAGACCCTCTCTGTCTTCTACAAAAGGTGCAAGAGTATAATTCCAAAGGAAAAATCAGAAAGTCCCCCCCACTATGTGTATGAACTGGTGGTAAGAAATCCCTCCAAGGGTGCATCACCTTTACCTGTGGCCTATGTCACATGTGACCACACAACATCTTCTGTGACCTACTTGCTGCAGGCTTTTCAGACGGATCTTGTCAGGATGGTATGGAAATGGGGCAAACAAAAGTCCAGCTATGATCACATGTGATGGCTCCCTCGTGCTCATGCAGTCTATTTCTTTTGCATTCTGCAGAACAGGTCTGGAGGATCTGCTGCAAAAGTACTTTCTTTTAATCAGTGGGCAATATCCTGCAGACACATTTGACCTTCCCATTCTTCATAGATGTTTAAGTCACATAATGAAGAATGCCAAGGATCTTTGCAAGAAACAGTACATATATTTTTTTTAGTATGATTACTTTATATTCAGTTTGAAATTAAATGTATGATTATAATTTTTGCTTTTGATCGCTTTCTTTGTAGAAGTCCCCAACACTACAAGCTTGCCATGCACATATTTGGCCTTCTTGCGTGTTGTACAATGCTGAAAGAAATTGATGAGGTGCTTCATAGTTCAGCAGTCCGCTTTTGCAGTCCCTGCAGTGGACCAAATGTTGCAAAGCACTACAACATCTGCAGTTGCTTTTGCAGCAAAGGCGGACATTTGATCTGGATGAGGAAAACATCATTGCTGAAGACTACAAGGTATTAAATGTTATTAGAGAAAAAAAACAGCACATGGTCTCACATTTGTAATGAATTTAGTATACTGTATAATTAAAAAACCAACCACATCTGCTTGGTATTATTGGTTCGTGCAGTGAACCTTCTGGCTGATAAATCTTATGGCTGCAGCAGAGTGGACAAAAGGGTTAAAGTTTGATTTCTGTATATGAACTATCTGATAAACTAAACTCAACACCTCTTCAGGACATATGCATCTCAGTTCAGGCCAGACAGGCAGAGCTGAGTGAGATTGGTGTTAAACAGAATAAATGCTTAATGCATTTGAAATTTGTCTGACATATGAATATTGCTTTTCAGCATGATGTCGGTACCACACCCCTCATGACTCATTTCCAGGGAACAATAAATGGTGCATTGCTAGACCTTAATGGTAAATGCAACATTTATTATGCACCAGCTTTTATTTCCAGTTTGGCCAAATATTTTCTGCCACATGCCACCCTTTGGTCTGGAATGATGCTAGGTAGGTTTAAGTTCTGAAGCACGTCTCTAAATTTAAACAAAACTCAGCGAATACTATTCACTCAGACATGAGCAATATATTTTTATAATCATTTAAGTGTGTAGTTTTAAATTATCTAATTCAAACAAATATTCTCTGTTTATGTAATCTATATGAAAAGAGCGAGTTCTCATTTCAGCTCATTATACCTCCTTATCTTTTAATGTGACCACGCAGAGCGCGCGCTATTCAAACGCAAATGATCTAAGGCAATACATGCAAACCGGCCACATCAGCTCGATAAAACACACCAAGTTTAATCAGATGAATGTACTGTCATCTTGCGAGGCTGTGAGGAATAATCCTGGGAACTTACCTCAGAAGTGCTGGTTTCACTTTGAGGAGCAATGGATTCAGTTGAGGATTAGTAGTAAGTTTTTTATTCTTATATGCATTGTTGTAATCGCGATATGGAATAGTGTCTGTAAACCGCAAAAATTCTGTTTAAATATGAATCGCGTTTGTGTGTGATGAATGAATGGCATATATGCGCGCTGTTTCTAACGTTACTAGTTGTGGATAGACTATAAAGTTTTTACTGTAAAATAGACATCAAATAAGCTTTTGTCACAGGTCGGGGGGGTCAAGCCGGACTGCACCCACCCCTGAAACCCAGGACCACCTCGAGGAGCGTACCAGGAAAACCAGACAGACGAGAGTATAAAAGTTTACAAGGTTTATTTTGTTAAAATCAATTAAAAGTCTCAATGCTGATTCTGTGTCTCCCAACCAGAACGGGATCGGACCGCGGATGCCGGGAGGGCGTGGAGTTCCCTTCGGCAGCTCGTGCCTGTGCGTGGCCGGTCAGGGAAAAGAGAAGTCGGCCACCCGTCCACTGAGTGGGGGAGTATCCTGGTAAGTAGACTTGTAGCTGCTTTAGTCAAGACGATGCAAGGCATTTCTTATGTCCACCTCTTTTCACAGTGACGTCACATACGGCGTGGGCCAGGAGGATCCTTCAATCTGCACAGCAGAGTAAGTAGTTCAACAACAAGTATATGTTCTTGGAATGAATGAGGGGGCTTACGACTGGGAGATGCTTCGATCCAGATGAGAAAAGGAATAACTCTGGTGTCCACCTCTCTTCACAGCGGACATCACATACGGCGCTTGGCCAGGAGGATCCTTCAATCTGCACAGCAGAGTAAGGAGTTCAACAACAGGTATATATTCTTGGAAGGAGTGATGGGGGGCTTACGGCTGGAAGATGCTTCGGTCCAGACAAGGAAAGGAATAACTCTGGTGTCCACCTCTCTTCACAGCGGCATCACGGACGGCGCTTGACCAGGAGGATCCTTCAATCTGCACAGCAGAGTAAGTAGTTCAACAACAGGTATATGTTCTTAGAACGAGTGAGGGGCTTACGGCTGGAAGATGCTTCGGTCCAGACGAGGAAAGGAATGACTCTGGTGTCCACCTCTCTTCACAGCGACATCACATAATCTGCACAGCAGGGTAAGTAGTTCGACAACAGGTATATGTTCTTAGAACGAGTGCTGGGGCTTACGGCTGGAAGATGCTTCGGTCCAGACAAGGAAAGGAATGACTCTGGTGTCCACCTCTCTTCACAGCGACATCACATAATCTGCACAGCAGAGTAAGTAGTTCAACAACAGGTATATGTTCTTAGAACGAGTGAGGGGCTTACGGCTGGAAGATGCTTCGGTCCAGACGAGGAAAGGAATGACTCTGGTGTCCACCTCTCTTCACAGCGACATCACATAATCTGCACAGCAGGGTAAGTAGTTCGACAACAGGTATATGTTCTTAGAACGAGTGCTGGGGCTTACGGCTGGAAGATGCTTCGGTCCAGACGAGGAAAGGAATGACTCTGGTGTCCCCCTCTCTTCACAGCGACATCACATAATCTGTACAGCAGGGTAAGTAGTTCAACAACAGGTATATGTTCTTAGAACGAGTGCTGGGGCTTACGGCTGGAAGATGCTTCGGTCCAGACGAGGAAAGGAATGACTCTGGTGTCCACCTCTCTCTCACGGCGACATCACATACAGCGCTTGACCAGGAGGATCCTTCAATCTACCAGCAGAGTAAGTTAATACATATACACACGATCTTCCAGCAGGTAGGGAGGATCTTCACACTGAACGCCTGATTGTTGTTGTTTACGATGACAGTGGTGGGCTTTCGAGATGGTGAGCGTACGGCATTAACTCTGCATATATTCCCCACACCCCTGAAACTTCACTTCAAGCAATGTCTTGTGCAAAACACACCACTTCAGGCACTGCATATCCACTCTTAGTGACAAATAGAGCCAGCACTCACCCAACGATTGCTCCTTCCACTGTCAGGCTGGAGTCCCACCCAGTAGCGAGGAAGTGCGAATGCCTCCTTACTGACCCGGGGACCAAGCGTTTCCTTGCCCCACACTCGAAGGAGAAGACGAGAGTTCAACGGATCCCTTAATCCACACACTCTCGCGTGATACAACCCTCGTGATCAATCCACTTCACAACGTTATATCAATCTCAGTGCAGGTACATGCATTCAATCAAATTCCCGATCATATTACTTATCTTCCCTCAGATGATAATGGCGTGGCTTGGTCTGCACTTGGTCCTCGTCAACTCACTCTCTTTCCGTCCTCAGTATCTCCACTCGATCGCTGTTATATCTGCCGCACAGCCGAACGGCCAAACACCCCACAATAATCCTCAGATGCCTTAGCACGCCAGCCAACCGTCAAAGAGATCCACTTCTCTCAAGGGAACACATCCGAAGAACAGGGACAACCAGGAATAACGACCGGAAGAACGAACAACCCGTGGGAATCACCAACTTCCCTGGTCTCTGTACTTCCTTTTTATACCTTTACTCCGCCTTCATAATCCTCGCACAGATCCCAACAGCAAACTCTCCGCACCAGATGTCAATCCGTCGTTAGCGTTGTTATGGTGACATCATGCGCAAACCCGGAAATGAACCGGTGTTACCGCAACACCGTCCCGGGGGGGGGAACACAATTCCAGCGGGACTTAGTTCCGCTTCCCTTTCGTCACCCCCGTGACACTTTTGTTAGCCATTTTCTGCTCATCATGTTAAATATATAGTATGTTTTGTCAAAAATAAACTCATAAACTATAGATGTATAGTGTTTGTTCCAATGTAACGTTAGGCTATATCAAACTAATGAATCCTTAACTTTGAATATGTATGATACTTTAAAAAAAGAAAGATTACTCTTGAAATATTGTTAAAATTGTAATTGTTGTTGATTTACATGTGAACACTTTTTAATAAAATAGCAAAAATATATTTACAAGGTAGATGTAAAATAATCTTTATAGGTCAATATAAGCCTCTTCATTAAATTATTTGGGCAAAGGATGTATTCCAAAACTCTTCTGAAAATACAGTTACTAGAAATGTTTACCTTGGATATTATACAATTTGCATGTATAAAAAAAAAAATGTGGAAAAAAAAAAAAGTTTCCAAATCTTTACTTTGAACTTAGATTGGCTCATATAGCCTATTTGAACAGGATTGGTTTCCAGGTATGACTATGTACTAAAAATGTTCTTTTGACTGTAATTTATATTTGGATTTTTATATATATATATATATATATATATATATATATATATATATATTGTCCTCACATTCCTTCTTGTGTGACACACATAAATGAAAGGCTCATTATGCGGGGGGCATTGTCTTCTCAGGTGTGAACCACTTACTATCCATCATGGTGTTGGATCGACGCCCCTGCGCATATTGCCTTCCCAAACAAAAAGTGTTTTACAAAATGTAAATCAATGTATTGTTTTATGTGAATGATTAGGCAGGATGTTTTTCACATCATTTTGAAGCCAGAACTCGAAGCGACAACATCCTTTAGTCAAAAGTCTTCGGAACACATATTTAGTATGCGTTTTGTGGTCTCATTTCAGCAACTTTCATTTTTTATTTTTTTCAATAACCATGCATAAACATTATTCTCTTAAAAAATACAAACATGTACATACATGTTGCTCACATATTATGGTCGCCCCGTTTGTGCTATATAGAGTGAATTTACACCTTTGCCATTAACATGTTTATAAATAACTGAAAAAAGCACAAATGTCAGGGCATTTCAAAACATCCCCAAGGGCCCCAAAAACAACCTTGGTCCCCAGAGGGTTAAGTCTCCTCACATTCATTCTCTATAGTTTCCCTCTGTCACATTCCTCATTGATATTCCTAGGGGATGGTCTTTGTCTCTTCAGGTGTGAATCACTGCATTATTAATGATTTGTCCCGCCTCTTCGCATACAGCCCCTTCTGACACTAAATGTGTCTTACAAAAGTTAAATGACTATATTGTTTTGTATGAGTGAGTGCTCAGGATAATTTTCACATCCTTTTGAAGAAAAAACTCTAGGCTACATGGATGCAGTTCTGAAAAGTCTTGTGAAAAATGTTTACTGTGTGTTATATGGCATTATTTCAGTGACTAAACATTTCTTTTTTTAACAAACACGCATAAACATTATTTTCTCATTAAAACACACATGTACATACATGCTGCTCACATATTATTGTACAGCATATTTATGAGTTGGCCAAAGGTATGTTGTAAGTAGCTGAAATAAGCACAAATGTCAGGGCATGTCAAAACATGCCCCAAAAACCCCTCAGGCCCCAAAAACCCCTCAGACCCCAGAGGGTTAATACCTGAAGTGCATCCAAGATGTAGGTGTCCTTTGTCTCCGCAGTAGTTTAAATTTTGATATTTTTAGTTCAAACCGTTCTTGTCTGTCCGTCATATAATGCAGGCATATAGGTACTGTCTCAAAAAGAATGCAGATATGTCTCTAATAGCATGAAAAATTCCCCATCGTAAGTGCACATCGATGGCCTAAGACACGAAACAAGTGGTTTGTGTGATAAAACGAACAGTATATATATCGTTTTTATCTCTTTTACACAACCAAATCCAAGTGTTCTGTTTACACACCGGATAAACATTTGAAGTAACATATGATAATCAATATATTTTTCTCTAGTGTAGTGTTACTTAAGTGTTCCTTTTTAACGATGCCTGCTATACTATTGTTATTATTTTATTCAGCCCTGCACGTATATGCCTACAAGGCACAACAAACCTGGTGTTCATTTTATATATATATATATATATATATATATATATATATATATATATATATATATAATCAGTGTTTCCCCTACAATGTAATCAGTAGCGGCAATGTAATTTTCAGCGCCACCTGCAAAATCTTCACATGATCAGTAATAATATGACATTCACTTACACACTGTAAAAGCACAACAGTAAAAGTAGACGCCTCCGTCTCAACACGTGACCGTTGCGACGTATATTCACATCAAATGTTAACGCAGAGGAACTGGACACATGCAGTTCTCAAAAGTTCATTATTTGCATGTGACTTAAAGCTTTGCCGGTTAAACATGTCATTCACGCGCTTTTCTGAGCGCATACACCCGACGCGCACATGCACTAAAAGCCTGTCAAACAGCGCCTGGTTACTGGGATAAGTTATCTTTCGAGTCTTATTGCGCTAATACTGGCAAATACACACAAGGTTATGGTTATGTCTAAAGTGAAAGAAAACAGGAAATGTAGAGAAAATCTGCGTGTTAAATGATATATATATATATATATATATATATATATATATATATATATGTGTGTGTGTGTGTGTGTGTGTGTGTGTGTTTTGTACATTTAAAAAAAGCAATTTTAACCAGAACAAATTAAATTTTAACCAAAAAATAATAATAATGTGTATATATATGTGTGTGTGTGTGTGTGTATTTTGTAAATTTTGTAAATTTTAAAAAATAATTTTAACCAGAACAAATCTAAAATGTATTCCCAAAATCGTGCAGCCCTAGTTTCTCTTGATATCAGCATGTTCACAGGTTTTTTTTATTTTATTTTTTTTAGGTACCAGCCCTGCTGACATCAGGAGGTAAAGTGAATAATCAAACATCTTGGAAATGACAGGTATATGCACTGTTTCAGGAATGGCACAAAGGTGTGTGACTGGTTAAGTAGTTCAGTGTGTTAAATAATGTGCTTTTTTGCCATTTGTTGTGTATCTTTGGAATATGTTGAGTTGTAAATAAATCCAAACAATCAAAAAGCCATTCTTTGTGCAAGGTTCCTCATAATGATATGCCCTGAGCTCCTAATAGGGCCATTATGGGAGGCTCTTTGTCTCTCTCTAGGTGTGAAACACTCAATATTCATGCAGTGGTTTAACGCATAGGCCTACTCACATAAAGCCTTCTTTACACAAGACATGTTTTAAATCAATATATTTTCTTATCTGAATGAGTATTCAGGATGATTTTCACATAGTTTTGGAGCAAATATTCTAGGCTACGTGATACAATTTTCAAAAGTCTTGTAAAGAAATAATCAGTTTTGGGTTTCATGACCTTATTTCAGTGACATTTTTTTTTTTTGTCATTTTCACAAACCACGCATAAATTTATTATCTCAAAACTACAAACTTTTACATACATGCTGCTGACATATTATTGTAGCAGAGTTTGTGCTGAATACAGTGTAATAAGGACTTTAGCCATGAAAATGTCACAAGTAACAGAAATAAGAGCAAATGTTAGAGCATGTCAGAACACCTCCAGGACCCAGAAATACATAATTTCTACATTCAAATCTGGTTTTGTTAACATACTCTTCCTGTAAAATCTACAGCTATATTTGATCTGTCAACACAAAAATCTTTTCAAATAAAACAACTTTGCATTGCATTTTCATTTACAGGTTTTTTATGTTGCGATTTTACAACTTTTTGGTGTTAATTCTACGGTCATTTTTTACAGTGTACTACACTTGTGCCTGTACTACATCCAGCCATACCTTACCATCACGTGCATGTGAATCGACAACAGCAAATGTTGACCCCCACCTTTATAACTGCACAAATGTAGCCATGAATGTTTAACAAACATGCATCAGCTCATCTCCATGCAACAGAAAAGCATTAAGGTCCTCTGTTGTCCAGGTCAGCACACTCATCATGATGGCTGTGAAGCTGTTTACTGCACACTGGCTGCCACTGTTAAAACCAAATCGGGAATCACCCTAATGGAATGAACCTTGTATGACTTTCTGTGGAAAATAATTAGAGTTATTGACATGCAAAGATCTAGCAATTCCAGTTTGACAAGATTCAGAAGCCTTGCGGCAAGTTTGACAAGTTTCAGAAGCCTTGCGGCCAGTTTGACAAGTTTCAACAGCCTTGCGGCCAGTTTGACAAGTTTGAGCAGCCTTGTGGCCAGTTTGACAAGTTTCGGGAGCTGCCTATTTTTAGAGAGTAGGCTCAACCTCAACCAACTCCATGAAGGAACTGAGCGAATGATGCTCAGCATTCCTCCTCTTGGCCGCCTGGTACTGACGGAAACCCTTTCCGCATGGCATCTATTACATAAAAATGCTGAGAGACAAACCAGTTTAGTACAGTGCTTGTTTACTACATTTAATTTTACTCAATAGCCTGTAATGTTTTATATAACATTCATATGAATACATTATTATTTGTGCTCTTAACCGTTTGTACATCCTTTGTTTTGTTTTTACCAAAAATGTTCTCCTGAACATATTACAAATGTGTTTACATTCACAAAAATACACTGATTTGCAAACCTAAATTGTTTATCTCATAAGTAGTAAATAACCAAATACCAATTAATATGCTCTCAAATATCTTGTCAACTGTACAATAATGCATTAACAACATTAACTAAATTAGTTTTACATACAAAAAATGTAACTCTTGCGAAGACAATTCCAGCGGAAGTTAGCGAACAAATCTGAATTCTTAACTTTTAATAAAATAAATAATGATTTTATAACGATAAGTTGTCATGTCATTTTTTTTATTTTCATGATTTTATATCATTATTAGGGCAGAATTCTCCCAAGCTTTTTTTTTCCTCCATTAGGTCACCTGATGGAGTTTTAGGTCACCATTAGGTCACCTGATGGAGTTTTTTCGTTTCCTTGCCACTGTTGCCTTTGGCTTGCTCAGTTGGGGATGTTCAATTTAATGAATCAATCAATAATACTATTGATTAGCATTATCAAACATGGACGTTTTATTATTATTTTAATTTAATACTGTGAAGCTGCTTTGATACAATATGTATTGTGAAAAGCGCTATACAAATATTCTTGACTTGACTTAATAGAATTAAAATGTATAATTAAATATTGTGGCCGTTTTCCCTCACCCCGCTCATTCACATACAGCCAGAGAATTCCATGATGGCAAATCATCGGCTGGTCAATGCTCTTGCTGTTGCTCTCCTATACTGGAGACGCAAACAGAAAAAGAAGAGATCCGTATGGGTGAAATACTACCTGGTGGAGAGGAATCCCTTCCGACGCTTTTCAACAGTGTAGTACGACGTCCGCTGGGGGCGTATTGCTTATTACGGAGCTGATTTCAACTGCCAGTGTGAAGGCAGGGTAATGCTTAAGTGTTTAGGTGGTGCTAGGGAATCAGAAGAAGAGAAGGGACAAGAGTTTAAGGGGTCATGAAACCCCATAGATGTAAAATGGACATAGTGACCCCATAGGTTTCAACGGAGAAAAGTGAAGTCAATTAGAAGCACTCACTTCCTGATGGCTGAGCGTACTACGCAGGCTCAAACTGATGTGACTAGATGTGACGCGAGCAACCTGTCTGACAGTTGTAGGTCTTCTAGTAGCTGTGCAGAGAGAAATCTGAATAATTCTCTTCCGAATCTCAGAGACTGAGTGAGTATTAGCTGTCCATAAGCTAGCAGCAGGATCAACTTTATGACTTGACATGGGCTTCTCCCTTGACTTGATGCCTCCACGTCCCCCCGATTGCTTGTGAGCTTCTCCGCCTGTCTATATGGTAATTTCTCGACTGTGCGACTGAGAGTCGAGTGGTTATGATGCAATCGTTAGCCTATTTTTACAAAAACTGCTTCTACTGGGACATAACGTAAGATACAAGGTAATGGAGCCTTTAATACATTGTAGTGTTTCTTTAGAAATAAATAATGGACCAATGGAGTCTTTAAGTGACGCCAAAATGAATGGGAGTCAATTGAATGCTAACAGCAGGTGATGGTCTGCTAATCAATGGCAGCCCCCAAGGGAAGCTTCAGTTTCCGGCTGATGGAAACCCTCCTCATGAAACCCCCCTCTTTCAGCTCAAGTCTAGCTCACAATCTTTTGAAAAATGCAACTTAAATGGGCGTGGATGGCTGTGAGAAGAAGGGAGGGTAGAGGGGATAACTATTATCGGTCAGTGGCCTATGCATATCGACTGTCACTACAAATCAGTAGTAAAACGTGAGGAAATGCTAGATTTTTTTATAGCTGGCAAAGTTAAAGTCTAATGAAATACACTGACACCTTATTTTTGTCCTTTCAAAAGTAACTGAATGCCCTGCTAGATATATTAGCCTAAATTTAAAACATATGAATGTACATGTATAATTATAATGTCACTATAAAATATATATTTGGTAATATACACACTATAAATGTATTTGAAAATAATTTATTATCCGCTTAAAAAAAGAAAAGACGTTCCGTTCATAGCCAATATCTATGCGCCCCCTGAACCCCCGTAATAAATAATACAATAAATTTGCAGTGGCAGCAGTACGCAGGGCTCTGTGGAGGACTTCTCTCCTCCTGAATCCCCACAGTCCTCAATAGGTTAGTATCAATATTACCTGGTGTTAACTAAACATATTTCACAGATTACCATACATTTACAGTACAGGTAGCATTTTAGTGTTTTATGTAATGATCCATACAAGTTAAATCACAAGTTTCCATCTCAGTTGCTACAGACACCCAGCACCACCGCTCCCACCAGGCGCACCACGCGCTCTGTGTAGGGCAACAAGAACTGAGGGGGCACCAAAAAAATTGCCTAATGAAAAATCAATAATTATAATGCCGATATTATTTCAGTATAGAAATGCAGACATCCCAAGTCTCCCAGAAGTTCCGGGAGTCTCCCGCATATTGATAGCGGCTCACTGATGCCCACGAATTACTTAAAATCTAGAGCGAGCGTGCCATTGAGACAGAGACTGTGCTCCAAACCGTGTAGCGCGTGCACGGCAGAGAGGGAGAGAGAGCAAGAGACCGCGCTGGTGTGCCTCTTGAAGCGCATGTAAGACAGCCCTATTATCATATGTGGGATTTCTTTTCAGAAGTCGTAGTGTTTACTCTCCTCTTCTGTAGTGTGGATACTGTATGTGCCATTGGAGCTCCCTTGCAGCTGTTGTTGCTTGTAGTCTTCCGCTATTTTCGTTATAGTGCATGGCTGGAAGTTGAGTCCTAAAAAGTAGGAGCTGAAACATTAGATCAGGTAGTGCATGAACAGATAAAATGCAGAGATGTGTGTAGAGAAAAAAAAAAACTAAGAAAAATCAGAATGCAATTCAAGTTAATTTGAATAAAAAACAAAACATACCAGCACAACATCCCCACAAAAGAGAATGCCACGCTCTTGGTGCAAACCTAAGGATCAGACTGTGAAATGACTCAGTCCTGACGTCTGGAAGTCAGAACTTAAGTTCTCCAAGTCTTTCAGCAACTTGGGTGCCAAGATGACCTGAGTGAGCTTTTTACATACAGCATACCTAATTGTAAAATAAAAAAATAAAAATCTTAAAATATGTTGATAAATCACTAGTTTAGACATTTTTTTAAATTAAACTACAATAAATGTTAAAAGTTTATTACTTGGTTTAAGCCACTGTCTTGCCTGGTCACCAATAAGAGGAGGATGCTGGCATCTTTGGAATTCCCCATCATGCTCATGGATATCTTGCAAATGGTTGACGACGGATCTCCATTTTGCAACAATTTTCTTTCCTGATGATGATGAGGCTCCACAACCAGTAAAGGTGATTCACGATGCTTTTTTTTCAAGGGCCAACCTCTTTGCAGCTTCTCTGCTTTGCAAGAGTAAGCGTAAGCAACACCTAGAGCAGGGGTGCCCAATCCTGCTCCTGGCGATCGACTGTCCTGCACAGTTCATCTCCAACCCTAATCAAACACACCTGAAGCAACCAATTAAGGTCTTCAGAACACGTCAGGATCACTTGAAAATTAAAGGCAGGTGTGTTTGATTAGGGTTGGAGATGAACTGTGCAGGACAGTCGATCGCCAAGAGCAGGATTGGGCACCCCTGACCTAGAGTAAAGAAAAGAAAAACATTATTACGATATGATAGACATAACACACACATAACATAATTATGAATCCTTGTTTTTCCAATCTCATTTAGCTATGGCTATTAGAACATCTACTAAATTATTAACCTTTTGCCATGTGCCATGCATCATATTCTGTGCAAAATGCTTGGTCCTACTCTCTCTGAGGAACTTCACACCAGGATGCCTATCAGTGACAATCATTCTCACAATCACTCCTCTCTGCTCTTGCTGTCTCAGGCTTCTTTCAAAACCCTCCTTTCCATACGCTGACTGTTGCCGATTTCATTGCTCTGAAAAAAACATATCAGCCCTTCTTCAAAAAACTTGAAGCATGATTGGGTTAAAAGACAAATTATGATCTGCTTTCCACTCAGGTCTCGTGATATCGCCATGATTAGCATAGAATATGCCACCTCTACATTCAAATTACATTACGGTGTACACCGCAGCACCGGCCGCCTCCACTGTCGTTTGCTATTGTAAACGTCTACTCTGCTCATCCAGCACGAGTTGCAGTCGCACACAGACTGTGACAATGCAGCAGGAATCAGTTCACTGATCGCATTACCATGGCGGAGGATTTGTTGTGCAACAGAGAGTCGATCTGAGCTGTCTTAGGGCGGTTCACACAGAACGTGTTTTTCCATTCCAGTGCGGTACTTTTCCATTGTTTTTCTATGTAAACGCGCTAGACGGATGTGTAACCTTGCGCTCGCGTCTTGCATCTTTTGCAGCGTCTCGCGCATGACACAGCATTCTAAAATGCGGCGCTCAAGTTAAAATCAGTTCCCCCATTCTACGTAGTATCGCATTTTACAAAGCTAAAACGCATTCTGTGTGAATGGCCCCTTATCTTGTAGAACGCGCGCTCAGCACCGCCACAACGGAGTGAAAATGAAAGTAAAACACGATGCGCGCAAATTAGACTGCATACAATAGCCCATCTCCCAATATCAAACCCATCTGTGGTCTCTGTTTTGGTCTCTGTTTGCACTTTGAAAACAAAGACAGTTAGCCTACTTTGATTATGGTTGCACTTGTACTTAATTATTGTTTGCATTAATAAGACTAAGAAAAACTTTTGTTTTATACTGTTTTTATTTCCATTTTTCAATTTGTGGAAAGTAGTTTCATTTGGAGGTCACACACAGCTGTCACAAGGTGATGTACAAAGAGGAACTATTATCCCGGGAATTGTTTCCGGGCGGGGGCGGTTTATAGTGGGACACCGGGACGGTTCTGGGTTTTTCCCTCATGTTTTGCGTCCGGGCGCAGCTACTAAATGAAAAGACGAGCGTCAGCTGTGCGAGAGGAGGAAAGTTAGCACTGATTGGGACACGAATCCACAATGTGAATTATAAAAAGGGGCATTCTGGTGTGAAGAAAAGGGAGAAAGGACGGAGTGGTAAAGATTAACGTGGCATAGAGGTGTGTGTGCGAGATGGTGAGGCGGAGAGCAAAATGATTACTAAGATAAGCAAAAATAAAACTTACATTAAGATACTCAGTCTTAACTGTAACCAACTACGCCACTTAGGGACTTTTACCCCAGGATATACCAGCATTCAAAGTAAATAAAAAAAAAACCAGGTTCGTTCTTCCCAGAGAGGACTGAGACAGTTCTGTCAATTAAAATACATTTTTATTATATTAAAATATAATTCACAGGACAATCATGAATAAGTACCTTCAATACATTTACTTTTTACATTACCCACACATACCCAAAAAAAAGGTACTTGAAATAAAGAAAAGGAAGAAAAGAAACTAAAATAAAGATTCAAACACTGAGGGCAGCACTTGGGTCATCAGACACTAACAGGGAAAAAGAATCCTGCCTCACCCCAAACAGTAATACTCACTAGAGTGCGGATCGGGCCGAATTTTTCTGTCCGAGCCCGGCCCGCGTCCGACAGAGCAGTAACCGAACCCGACCCGAGCCCGACAGGCATAAAGATATTTATGTCCGAGCCCGACCTGAGACCGGCAGTTAAAATCCCATTTTTTTCTCATACTAATGACAATTGTACGTTTGTTTGTGTGGAAAGCCCGCTTTTATTAAGCAACTGTAGGAAGTCAATCGGAAATGTCAAAAGAATGAGCGCATCAGCGCGCGGAGCAACAAGCGTTCTTGACACAGGCGCGCGCACATTATGCACATGTTTCGTTGTCACGGCTACATAAACAAATGTCCCGCACACAGGAAGACAGATGTTATGTTAATATTTTACATGTATTTTAATCACAAAAACGATCGTTTGCATCAAGTGAAAGCATCAGGCACATTGGCTACCTACATAATAAGCTGTTTTAAATTTAAAATGTTCAATGCCTTATCGCGCTGATGTGACCGAGCCCGACCCGAACCCGAACATCATTTCTAAATATCTGTCCGAACCCGGCCCGGCCCGTCGGGCTCGGGTCGGGTATCCATCCTCTAATACTCACCACACACACACACACTAGTGTTGCACCCTAGAAAGGCAATGAGAAACTCACACTCAAGTGTTAGCCACTACACCCCAAAATAGAAAGGGGGCAAAGTACCCTTTTACCAATGGCCACAGGAGACCACCCCCCACCCCAAGCACTTACCTCAAGTACAGATAACAAAACAAAAAAACTTTATAAATCAACCCCACGAGCAAACTCATATACCCCCCCTGAATTAATGTTTAAACAAAAGCTCGTTCTTCAGTAAACTTCCCCCGTAGGAAGCACTTCGTCTACAAAATACAAATTATATTTGGAGAAAAAGAAAATCAGATAGCACAAGTTAAAATAAAAATTACTAACAAAAGGAAATACCACAAAACAAAATCAATAATGAAAGGATAAAACAAAATTCAGAATGGAAACAAAACAGCAGTGTAATCCAGGTCTGTGTGTCCTGCCATTAAAGAAACGCTTACACCGCTCAGAGCTGGAAGCAAGCCTGTTTGGCACATCCCTCCGACCTGCACGCACACACGCACCGCAACCAGGACGCAAGGATAACGCACACCCAGCCATTTGAGCATTGCACTTTTATTTAGAAGTGCAATCATGGTAATAATTAACCAGCCGGTTATCAGACACTGCTAAATCTACTGGGCAGATAATTCCAGTTCTCCACCAGGGGGAGTTATAGGGGAAATTCCCAATCCACTACAATCGGAACGTTATTCTCGGCGTCCTGGGGAACTGGATGAATGGATTTATGAAGGGAAGGCGATAGAGATCGAAGAGTGGCTGAGCATCCACATCGTCAATGCAGTATATACTACTTTCAGCGTTGGAGATTCAGACCTAATAACGGAGGACGCCGCCGACTGGGACCCGCGAGTGGGAGCCTTATTCGCTGTGAGTTTGTCGTGGACTGCAGTGCCTAGTGTGACATGAACACGTGTGGCTCTTTGAAGTGATTTATTGTAAACACAAGTGTGGGTGTATAATTCTGTTTCCACCCGGTGAACCAGTGGGCAGATCTGTGAGTGGATCTCTTACCATTGTCTGTTCTGAAGAGAAGCCACTGTGAGGAGATCAGTTGCCATTGTCTGTTCTATCCCCTGCTGTCTGTTCCGAATAGAAGCCGTTTGTGAGTAGATCTACTGCTATTATCTGTTTCATTATCTGCTGTCTGCTCTGCAGAGGAGCCGATCTCAGAGAAGTGCAGATCTCTTCCCATTTGTTTGTTCTATTACCTGCTGTCTGCTTTGGAGATAAGCCGTTGTGTGGAAGTCTCTTACCACCGTCTGTACCGCTGTCTGTTCTGGAGAGAAGCCGCTGAGTAGATTTACTGCTGTTATCTGTTGCATTATTTGCTGTCTGCTCTGCAGAGGAGCCGATTTCCGAGGAGTGCAGATCTCTTTCCATTTGTTTGTTCTATTACCTGCTGTCTGCTTTGAAAGGAAGTTGCTGTGTGAAAATCTCTTACCCAGGCCTGTTCATTTACTTGCTGTCTGCTTTGGAGGGGAAACCGCTGTGAATAGATCTATTGCTGTTCTCGGTTTCATCATCTGCTGTCTGCTCTACAGAGAAGCCGATCTCTGAGAAGTGCAGATCTCTTCCCATTTGCTTGTTCGATTACTTGCTGTCTGCTCTGGAGGGAAACCGCTGCGTGGAGATCCCTTACCATCGCTCCACTACCTGCTGCCTCCTCTGGAGATCAGCCACCCCGCTTTGTGAAGTTGCTTACCACAGTTTGTTCCATAATATGCTGTCCGCTCCGAAGGGAAGCCGCCTTGTGAAAGTTCTGACCACAGTCTGTTCTGTTATCTGCTGTCTGCTCTGAAGGGAAGCCGCCGTGTGAAAGCTTCGTACCACCGTCTGTTCCATTGTCTGCCCGCTGTCTGAACTGGAGAGAAACTGCTGTGAGTAAAATCTCTACACATTGTCTGTTCCATTACCTGGAAGGAGGGAAACCGCTGGGTGAAGATCTCTTACCATCGCTCCATTGCCTGCTCTGGAGAGAAGCTGCCGTGTAAAGTTGCTTATCACAGTCTGTTCTATTATCTGCTGTCTGCTCTGGAGAGAAGCCGCCGTGTAAGTTGCTTACCATAGTCTGTTCTATAATCTGCTGTCTGCTCTGAAGGGAAGCCGCCGTATGAAGTTGCTTACCACAGTCCGTTCCATAATCTGCTGTCCGCTCTGGAGGGGAGCTGCCGAGTGAAAGTTTCTTACCGCAGTCTGCTCCATTGTCTGTCGTTGCTTGCTCTGAAGATAAGTCGCTGTGTGCGAGTCTCTTACCACAGTTCTGTCCGAAAGAGGAACGATTGAGCCGACCTTCTGCTGGACAGAGGAGAATAGTCGGAACTCTTCCACTACGTGTTTTAGCAACTAGGATTTTTAATTCAATAAAACTGAACTTTTATTACTTACTTTGTTGTCCGTCCGTGGTGTTTCTGGGTAACTCCTTGGGGTGGTACAGTCGATAGGGGCTCGTCTCGGCCCGTGACACAGCCATCAGAAGTTCTGGAAGCTCATAATGTACAGTAAGGTCTGAAGAGACCCGTGTGAAATCATACTTGAGAGAAGCCAGTCAGTTGAGTTTGTGGTAAAACCTTTACAGTGCTTCTATATTGTTGTATTTCAATGTATTTGATAATTCATACTCATAAATGAAATGACATTCATAATTTAGTTAAAACATTTCAAAATCCACCTGCAGACTATTTTTCCAGTCATGAATTTTGTCATTGAGGATTTCTATCAAATATTGTGCAAAAATCTCATCTCGTCTCGTTCTTGTGAACCCAATCTCATGTCTCGTCTTGTCTTGTGAGATAAGGGTCTCGTCACACCCCTATAGCATGTAAATTTTTTATGCTTGAAAAACTCTGTAGTAGTAATTTATAACAGCACATTTCTATAGCCAACTGAAATGGCATATTATCAACTTAGCTGCACATACCAGGGAAATCAGCACGCATGTCCCCACCCAGAACTACATACCTTCCTTTGAGTGTGTAGTGGCAGTTTTTAATCTTTTATTTCTTATTTTGATTTCTCAATGATTTAACATATGAATGACGTGTTCTGTATTTGGAATTCTCCTGTTGTAACGTTGATACAGCTGTATGTGTGACACTGAGAAGACCCCAGGCTAGGGAGGGGTTAAGACGACCATGGGGGTTCCTTTGTTCCTGCCCTCTGGGGTGGGTGTTTAAAGAATGCTTTTGATGAGAACATTATAAGACTCCAGTAAAGCACCTATCTGGGTCTCACTCTGCCTGCAAACGGTCTGCAGCTGGCCTGTGTGGCTAGAATGGGAACTATATTGACGTCTCTTTTGCCTGGGAATGCTGCGTTTGTTAAATATTGTTTTTGCCACAACAATTGGTGTCAGAAGTGAGGATTCCTTGGAAGTGCCCAACTGGACCTGAGCGAACGGTGACTGATCAACCTGGACCTAAAAGTAGAATCCAGCCCTACCTCGTAGACTTAAGAGAGATGGGGCCGATCGCATCAGGGCCAGTGGGTAACTCCACTGGAATTAAGGAAAAAGAACCGTGGCAGTAAGAGCATTTCAGGTAAAGAAGACAATCAAATTATTTTGTTTTGTGGGGGTAATTTTTGATATGACTGTGGGTGAACCATAGTGGCTGGAACTATCTCTTTGGTGCGGGCACAGAAGGTTTTCGAGGGGGAAATTGTAACCTGAGAAAGTCAAGTCAATTTTATGCCGAAAACTAGCTCGTAAGCATGGACGGAATAGCCATGTCGTGGACGGAAGAGCCATATTGTGGACGGAAGAGCCCCTTGCCGATTTGAGGTGACAAAATCGGATTTGTTGAAGACGTTCGACAAATTATTAGACGCGCGTCGAAGGAAAATCCAGGAGAGATAGGATCAGCCAATATGGGGTCACACAAGATTAAGCTAAAAAATTTTAATACACCGGTTGTTTTGTTCTGTAAAATGGAAAAAAAAGAATTATGGCCAGAAATGCATGCAATAAATTGGGGAACGGATAATTGTAACAAAAGGGTTTTTGTGATCGTGTTCAGCGTGTGTGTAAAACTGTGAACAGACAGAATTGTTGAACTGAAGAAGCAGGTAGAATAAAAGAAGAATTGTTGAATTGAAGATGAAAGAGAAGGAACTGGAATGTAGCGAAAGATATAGCGAATTGTTGGATTGTAAGCAAACAGTGTTGCTTGAACTGGTTAGATGAAGCAGAGCGAAAAGAAAGTTAAATTAAGTTGAAATGATATGAAAAGTGAGTTTTTAGATAAAAATAAGGCATTGAGTATGATTAACAGGGATTAACATGATATAATGATAAGGAATGTTTCATTAAGCAGATGGGAAAATTCTATATGTCAGTGTTAATTATGATGTGGATGTGCTTTATTGTAATAATGTTAGGAAAACAAGGGTATTGAAGAATAGATTTCCATATGTTTATAACAGAGTTTATAAAAGATTTGAAGGTGCAAGCGGCTATGATAGCTGTCTGTAGTTTAGGGACTGAGATATGAATAATATTGTGATTTCTGTGAAGACAGTAACAAATCATTTTAAGATGTTAGTTGCCTTAAGGCCAAGGAATTTAGACTAATGAAGGTCATTGGACATGACAAAGGGCCATTAGTACATGGCTAAAGATGAAGACAGATTTTGTAGATTCAAGGAAAAGATTGAGTAACGAAGGAACTAATACATAAAATAAGTTATTGTAATGAATTTATTGTTACATTTTGTCTAAATGACAGTCTTAGAAGGCTGTTGAAAAGAGCATTTGTTTAGAGAAAGCAGCAGTCATGCGTGTTACGAGAGACTGCTTGAGGAAGGATTGACATGTTTTCTTTCTGTTATGGTCAGCTAAAGAAAGCTGAAGCAAAGTAATGATAATAAAATAAAAAACAACACAGCTGACTTTTGAAAAAACAAATTAATAGACATGTTTTTGAAAATGGTTAAGAGGCCATGTAAAAATTATTGATAAAAACTAAAGGAAAATGTAAGTTTTAAATTTAGATTTAAATGTAAATCTTTTTGGAGAAAAGATAAGAAATATGAGCAATTCATAGTCCGATGTGTGTATGTGTGTGTGTTTGATGATGACTGCAGTTTTATGTCTTGATAAGAGTGAGTTTAGGTATTAGGTAGTGGAAGCCATTATGTCTAAATAGTGAGTATGAATGTGTCATTAATGTTTTATCAATTCCACATGGGTAAAGGCGAATGACAAATTCGAGAGAAGTTGATAATTCTGAATCGATTTGGTCATTTATGATATACAGTAGATTTGAATGAATTTCTAGATCAGTTTTAAATTCTGATGGAAGTTGGAATTGTGGAGTTGTAGATCGCTGTCCATCATGGATTGAAATAAAACAGGTTATAGATTTGACGGCAACAATACAGTAAAATTGGCTAGATCAATATCAAATTATTGAGAGAGCCTTTAATATTTGTGTGAACAAAGGGCGAGAACGCTGTTCGACTGACAAAAGAAAAGCTGTAAAGAAAGATCTGACCTGATAAAACAATAGATGACTTTAAGAAATGTTTGCAGATGACTGAGAATTGAGATTGAGTTGAGAGACAAACTGTTGAGAGCAGTCCTGAAAAGAAGGATACGAAGTGAGAGTGAGGGCCATTTGAACTTCAAAACGCATTAATAGGAAGATGAGAATGTGGTGTGGTAGAAAATTAATATTTTCTACCTTTTGTTTAGATATTAACTTTCTCAGACATTGTAGTAAGTATTTGTTTCTCTTCAGGGTATGTATGGATGTTTGTGAAAGACTTAAACTCAGCAGGACAAATGCAGTAGCTGCTGGGATAACAATTAACATTTCTTGAAACACGAGAAACCTGTCAGGCAGGAAAAAGACGGGCTATTTGTCCATATGTAAAGACCTTCTGATCTCACGAGTGTAAAGAAAGCAAACCAGGGGGGTCGAGGATGATTGTCTTCAGGGAGGCCAGAGGGGCCATTTGACAATAAATAAATACCTTTTATCTTACAGATGCAGGGACAGTGAAGACCAAGGAGGAGGGGAAATAGAATGACAATTGTATTAAGTTTTGATAAATACTGTGGCTTTAAATTATATTTGTGTTTAAGAGTCAGAGAAAGATGTCTGCAGGACAGTGTTTAGTTTAATAAATCCAAACACAATTATGTTAAATTGATCCACAAGTAAAATTGTGCATAAAATGGGGGATGGTTTGAGATTTGCTGAAAGATATTTATTTGTTCTCCTAAGTGGAAAACTCTGCTATTTTCCATATAGCTGCAGTAAAACCACGTTTGGAGCATAGGATTGCCATGTGGCTACAATGTGATTCACAATTGCATTAACCATGAAAATGCTTTCCTCACAACAGGATTCAGTAACTCTGTACCTTGCACTTTTATCATGCTTCTTAACAAAAACATTTGTGTGGGAAGATTTTGAGCCAGATCACACCTCATACCCACATTTTCATGCTGGCTCCCTGTTACAACAGGACCAAATTTGCATCACAATTGTAAAACCGCCTCATCTGTGTTTTTGGAGCATGATGAATCTACACATAGCCAAATGCAGCCATAAGTAATACCATTTGATCTTCACACAAAGTCAAATCTGCAGATGATTCTGCCTCACAAAAATGTAATGCATACCATTTTTATTAAGTCTTTACATCTAGACTGAATAACAACAGTGTATTGCATCCAGTAATTGTTTGTTTTGTTTTTCTTTGGATTTACTTTATCACTTAAGTAATCATGTGTTTTAAAATGTATGTCAGTATTTCTCATTTTAACCGAAGTACAACTATTTGTATTCTCATTAATGCTTTTGAAACATTTCTGGAACTTATTGGGTTTCTGTTTATTTGTATTTTGTCCATTTGACTTGCAACAATGTTTTTGGACATCAATTCAATTGAATCTCTGTGCTTGGTTACACTGAATATCTTGCTGATACTATTCATGAAATTGTGTTTTAAACAAGCAGTTGTTGTTGTTTTGTTGTAATGCAATTTATTTAAATGTTTCCAGAAACAGTGTAAGAACTTGTAAAGATCTTCTTTTATCATTCCTTGACCATATTTTTAAGTACATCAATTTAAGGGCTTTTTGCCGGAGACTAATTTCAATCTGACCATATCAATCCTCTGACCAATGACAAATGCCATGTGTCTACTTTTGCTGTTTGTTGTGCAAAACAAAACAATGTTGTGACATTAATGTCCTGTGTCCTGGTTCAGAAAGAGACAGCTGCCAGACTGCTGTCCCACTCGTTTGCTCCCAGATTCAGTGCCTGTTCTTGTGAAGTGTGTGATGGATGAATTGCACATCTATGAACGGTGAAAGACCATTTGATGGAGTCTCCTCATGCAGGGCTGGATGGTGAACAAAGACTGAACAACTGACAAACTGTTATTGCTACAAAGCTTGGACGAAAAGTCTGAAGATGCAACTGCACACAACAGAAAGCATATATTATGGACTGTGTCACCTTTGGACTCCATGTGAGTGGCCAACACACAATGGGGAAATTGTAGGATTGAAAATAATCCAAGATATTTGAAATTAACAAAGACATCTGCTTTACGGTTTTTGACAACCTATTTCCATAATGACCATTTGGAGTCTGTAAAGGCACAGAGGTGCTGATAGTGATCAAGGCCTGTAGGCCTAAGATGTGTGTATTTTGGGGGTATGAAATTGTCCCACCTTTGGTACAATGGGGAAGTTGTAATTATCTGATTGGTCAGTTTTGAATGTCTCACATTTGGATTTTAGTCACATGGTCACGGAAGGAATAAAAGGAAGATTGAAATGAAAGGTATAAATATGATGAAATGACTTAAAATTGTTGCGTTTATTTGGTTATCTGAGAATGATAAACAGGAAGAAATTGTAGTGGCAGTTTTAATCTTTTCTTATTTTGATTTCTCAATGATTTAACATATGAATGACGTGTTCTGTATTTGGAATTCTCCTGTTGTAACGTTGATACAGCTGTATGTGTGACACTGAGAAGACCCCAGGCTAGGGAGGGGTTAAGACGACCATGGGGGTTCCTTTGTTCCTGCCCTCTGGGGTGGGTGTTTAAAGAATGCTTTTGATGAGAACATTATAAGACTCCAGTAAAGCACCTATCTGGGTCTCACTCTGCCTGCAAACGGTCTGTGAAGGCTGGGGTCTCACCCCAGCCTGCAGCTGGCCTGTGTGGCTAGAATGGGAACTATTCTGCAGAATAAATGTATATTTTCTTTTAAATACAATTTGAATATTGACGTCTCTTTTGCCTGGGAATGCTGCGTTTGTTAAATATTGTTTTTGCCACAACAAGTGCTTCTGCAGTAACAGCATTTTGATGCTGTTTCCACTGCCAATTGATTGTTGGGAATAGAAGGGCCCTTTCAGGTACATAGTGTGGCAAATCCCCTGAATGTTGAATGCCTGCATAAACTGACCCAAAAGAAAAACTGTTAAATATACAAGTTCAAACTGATTAGTATGCAAATCACACATATATGCAAAACAAATAAAAATCTTACCTTGGTGACTTGCAAGAAGAATGAGCCACTAAAGAGCACAGCAGCAGCAAGCTGCACATTTCTAGTTGGTATGTTCTTGACATACGGCTGGCTGCCCCAAACTTTGCGATAGTCACAATGAGCACAGGTCTGGTCCAAATGTAGAACTGTACCCACTGTTCTGCTCTTTATTTGCACAGTTTCTTGAGCAGATGGCAATTTTTGAAGAGCTCCATGACGTTTTCTTCATAAACAATGAATTTCTTTATTATATGTGGTGGTATACGAGACAAGCAATAAACAGGAACACAACATGAGGGAAACATTGACAACGAACCAGCACAGGACTAGTAACACAGGGAGACTAAATAGGGAGCAAACAAAAGAGGGTAACGAACATAGCAGGTGGGGAATATTAATCAATTATCAGGTAACGAGATGGGAGGGGCAACACAATAGACAGGAGAGCACATGGCACAAGAAATACAAGACAAGCCATGTGCTCACAATAAACCAGACTAAATATGAACACAGGGCTAACTGGGAATGTCAGAGCTCTGTCTCCAACCAGATATAACCCAGACCGAAGTGACAGAACCCTGACAGTAGAGGTAGCAAGAGGGCCTTTCTCTAGTGGTATGAATGGCGTGGAAGTGTTGCAACCAACATGCCTTTTCTGTTGCTTCACCTGAATGCCTATGCCATTACATATTTCTAAATGAAATAAAAACATTGGTGCCTAATACACTATAATCTAAAAAACTAGTTAACGTTTTTTGTTGTTTAATACTGTAAAGTGTACAAAATACTCTTGCTCCTTCGTTCATGTTTCCAGCGATGTTGCGTTGACGTGCTTCATATCTGGATGGGGCAGCATCTTTTTTGTCTGGCTGTTCGGTCTGACACGCCATCTTGCAACACTCGCTGACAATACAGATATATTAATTTCCAAAGACATTTCCCAAACAAATTTAAATATATGACATATATATTTAATTACACAAATTAAGCATACATTTCTTACAATTAAGGTATTATCGTCATATCTAAATTTTAATAATGAGTGCTTATTTAACAAAAGGCAAGTAAAACGGTCAGGATTACATTTAAGACACACACATACCTCTGAAGGGATAGAAAAGTCCCTGGGACTTGGTACCGCATCACTCGCAAGACGCAACCTACATTGGTGAACAAGGTCGAAGTTCACCATTCTCCAGTTCTCTAAGCTCTCTCTTTGCTTGCCACACACACATAGTTTAGATGTGTCCATGGTTGATGGCCAACCAACTGCTCTCAGCCAGAGTGTAGCCCTGGCAGCATCACGGGGAAAGATATGCAACACACTGGAACTTTTGCACCACGAAAACAAACACTTGCGTCCCATGATTGCCTCTCTCCTCTACTACGTGATATCACAGTATGACATGTCTGTCATTGGAAAGATCCACGAGTACTAAAAAAAGAACAGTGAGCATGGCTCGGTACTGAAGTCGCGTCAGTCGCATTATTTTACATGGTGTCAGAAGTTTGTCAGGAACAGATAAGTAAAGTATGGCATTTTCACAGTTTGATTACTCTAAGATCAACTGGGATGCTCCTGATTTGTACCAAGAGTTCGAAAGATTTCGGAGCCACGTCACTTTCTTTTTTGACGGCCCACTATCGGAGCAAACAGCGAAGCAGCGGGCAGGCCGGCTGGGCACGTGGATCGGCGAGCAAGCCAGAGAGATATATAAGACTCTGCACTGGGGCGAAGGTGAGAAAGATCACCCATCCAAAGTTCTGGATGCATACGCCAACTATGCAAGGCCGAGAAAAAACAAGAGAATAGCCAGACATCGCTATAAACAAAGAAAGCAAGGAGTCACTGAAAGTTTTGATCACTTTGTGAAGGATTTGAGACTCCTGGGGCCTGTTGCACAAAACTAGGATAATAATAATAATAATAATAATACATTTTATTTGTAATGCGCTTTTCTTATACCCAAAGCGCTACAACAAGTACAGTACAAAAAGATTTTTAGAAAAAATACAATTATATACATATATATAATATATACATATGCACATATACACACACATATACATACATACATACACATATACAATAAAAAAAGAATGCAACACAGGTAGAATACAATATCCAGTGTCACCAATTAAGACACAAACACCATCTTAGAAAAGATGGGTTTTTAACTGTTTCTTAAAACTTTGTAATGTTGGGGCATTCCTAACAGTTAAGGGAAGTGCATTCCACAACCTAGGGGCTGCCACAGAGAAGGCTCTTTCACCCATCGTTTTTAGTCTGCAAGACGGCTGTTTAAGGAGGAAAGAGTTGGCAGAGCGGAGAGATCGAGAGGGCATATATAACGTAATTAGATCACATATATATGATGGTGCAATTCCATGTACAGCTTTATATGTTAAAATAAGAGTTTTAAAATCAATACGGGCATGGACCGGAAGCCAATGGAGGTTCCTAAGCACCCCAGAGATATGCTGACGAAAAGGAGTGTGTGTAAGAACACGTGCAGCTGAGTTCTGTATGTGTTGCAGCCGCTTAATAGATTTTGCAGGTAGACCAAGAAATAGGGCATTACAATAATCAACCCTAGAGGTAACGAGTGCATGGACAAGCCTTTCTGCATCAGGTAATGAAAGAAAATGCCTAATCCTGGCAATATTCCTTAGATGGAAAAATGCAGATTTTGAAATGCTCTTGATATGTGCATCAAGTGTCAGATGAGAGTCAAAAATTACACCAAGATTGCGAACTTGAGATGACAGGAATACTACATTATTTTCAAGGTGTAAACTAAAATTTCTACCATTACAAGCAGCTGCAGGGGGTACCAACTAAAATAACCTCTGACTTTGTACCATTCAATTTAAGAAAATTGTGGTACATCCATAGTTTAATTTCCTGCAGACAGTCAGAAAGTGTTGCTGAGATACCTGTGATATTAGTTTTCGTGCTAATATAAATTTGAGTATCATCAGCATAGAAGTGGAACCCCAAACCATGCTTTCTAATAATCTGCCCCAAAGGAAGCATATAAATATTAAAAAGCATCGGGCCAAGAACAGACCCCTGAGGAACACCATGACATACCTGTCCAACGTTAGATTTATTATTTTCTAAAACAACAAACTGGGTACGATCAGTGAGGTAAGATTTAAACCACTCCAACACTGTACCGGAAATACCAAGCCAAGTCTCGAGTCTCTCAATCAGTATAGAGTGACACACCGTGTCAAAGGCTGCACTCAAATCTAACAGCACCAAGATAGTAAGGGCACCAGAGTCAGCAGCGACAAGGAGATCGTTCATAACTCGGACCAAGGCAGTCTCAGTACTATGTCCAGATCGAAACCCAGATTGAAAAGGTTCTAAAAGTTCATTCAATGACAAGTGAGATTGAAGTTGTGACGCAACAACACGTTCCAGAACCTTCGCCAGAAACGGAAGATTAGATATAGGCCTGTAGTTAGACAGATCAGACACATCACACCCAGGCTTTTTAAGAACAGGTGTGATGGCAGCAACCTTAAGGGCTTGGGGAACAAGTCCAGTAGTAAGGGAAGCATTAACAATGTTCAAAATGAGAGGACTGATAGATGACAGACACTCTTTGAGAACATGAGTTGGAATAGGATCCAGAGTACAGGTAGTGGAACTCATCGTCATAATTAATTTAGAAATGTAATCAATGGTGACCGTTTTAAAACTAGAAAACCAAGTTAGCGGAGAATTTATGGGCTGAATCTCAGGAGGTGCACACAGAGAGACAGAAGTAATAGACTGATATATATTCTCGATTTTTTCAGCAAAGAATTTCAGAAACTTATTGCACTGCTGCACAGAGGAACAGATAAGTGAGTTGGTAGGTTTTAAGAGTTTGTTGATTACTTTAAACATCTTATTTGGATTTGCAGTACCATCATTAATGACTTGAGAGTAGTATTCGGTTCTTGCTATTTTGAGGGCATCGCTGTACCGAACCAAATGCTCATCATACATAAGTTTATGGACAGTGAGACCTGATTTTTTATATTGTCGTTCCAACTGCCTGTTCTTTGCTTTAAGAGCCCTAAGCTCAATAGTAAACCAGGGTGATGATCTCGAAAATGAGACAGTACGTTCCTTCCTGGGGGCCAGCACATCTAGAGTTGATGATAAAATTAAGTTATATTGATCAACAGTATTACCTGCAGGACTAACATTGATCATACATGAAAACTGATTAAGATCAATATTTTTAAGATTTCTAAAACTAATAACCCTCTTTTGTAATTTTTGTAGAGGAACGGATAAGTTAAAACTCAAGAGCTTGTCACTAATACACAAATCTTTGCCTTCAAGACGATTAATATCAGCACCAGCTGTACACACTAAATCAAGTGTATGACCTTTTCTATGAGTAGGAAAGTTAACATGTTGTATCAGGTTAAAACAATCCAGAATCTCCATAAAATTAGCAGTATGTTTACAACTAGGATTATCAACATGAATGTTAATATCTCCATTAAGAATCATAGATGGACAGAGGGGATTTACAAATGCAAGTAGCTCTGTGAGTTCATCAAAGAACAGAGGGTTAGGTTTCGGTGGCCGATAAATAAACAAGATCAGAACAGGAGAAACACCACTAACTTTAAAAACAATACTCTCAAATGATAAAACAGAAGGAACAACAATTTCAGTAACGGAGACCTCAGTACTGTACACAACAGCAAGGCCACCGCCTTTACCAGTTGCTCTGGGTTTGTCAAGATATGTAAATCCCGGTGGAGTACACAGATTGAGATTTAAAAAGTCATTTTGTTGGTGCCAAGTTTCAGAAATACAGAATACATCGAGTTTTTTGTCCAAGATGATGTCATAGAGTAAATCAGACTTTTTGTTTAATGAACGTACATTAAGGTGCGCGAATCTGATGAATTCAGGACATGCTTTGACAGAGTACATAGTAGACATTTGTGGAAAGCATAAGTTCGCAGGGCAAACACCACAGGAGATGTTTTGTTTAATATTAGTACATGTGGGACGGGAACATAAGAACTTAATATCAGTCCCTGTGATGTTAAAGTTCCGCTGTGATCCCCTAGGATAAGGGATTAAGCCAGGATATCTTGGTGATCCTGGCTCAATTGATCCGTAATCCGGTTGCACTAAAGCTGGATAGGGGGCAGGAGGATATGTTATGGTATAAATTACCATGGAGATTTATTCTGTGGAGCTAGCCTGCTCCAGACCAGGCTAAATTCCAGGATCTATTTAATCTCATCCCTAATGTCAGTCAGCAGTCACCACAAATGGTTATTTCACTGCTCACTATACATTGTTATCCATAGGCGTCGATTTCGGGGGGGACGGTGGGGACGCGTACCCACCAGATTTCGTCATGAGTCATTTTGTACCCACCACTTTTGGGTTGCTAGTAGGGCTGTAACGATACACCAAACCCACGATTCGGTTCGTATCACAATGTTTGACCCACGATTCAGTTCGTATCACGATTTTTTGGGGGATAAAAAAAAAAAATGCTGATGCAGTGGTGACCCGTTCATGTAACATGTAGGCCTAATGGTGGCGCTGCCAATAAAGCACCTAAAAGCAGCCACAAAGAACTGGCAAAAGTAATCTGAATATGTCAAATATAGCAAGGAGACATTTTTATTAATAAACAAGTGTTTTCTGTGTCGCTGCAAAGATGAAGTTGACGATGAACGCGGCAGAGAGAAATGCACATTTCATTCGGATTATATGGTTTTCTTTCGTTTTGAATTGTTCTGTTTAAAAAGTATGATTTAAACGCGTTCTGTAGATAATAGATGTATTTCTGAGGTCTGTGAGGCATAGGCTGTGCTGAGTTTCGGTTCATTTATGAGACGAGCTCCAGTTCATGCGCAGGCGCCTCCGTGTCGTCGTGATATCTAGCCTATTATCTGCGTTACTTATTATTTATTAAATCCAGGCAATTGGTTGATGAAACATTGATTAAAATTAAGATACAATTAATACAAAACGAAATTCACTTTAAAGAAAGGCTTTGTGCTTTCTGATTGATGTCTGTGAAAGTTTTAAAGCATGTTTTAGTGCCGATTTCAGAGCGGTCACGTCCGTAACGTTGTTTTTTCCTCATAAATGCGAACTAAATATAATTATTAATAAAATTAATATTTTATGTTCTGTGGAGCTATATTATAGCTTATTCCGCGCTCAAGCACATGCATAAATCTTGCCGCAAAGCACCGGCAAAAGCAGGCTATATGATAGGCCTATATGTCTGAAAAATAATGAGGCATTTTTATTGTTTATTAATAAAATATATATTTCTAAATCAGTGTCGTCTCCAAACATATCTATATACATCTCCGCTGTAAAGTGGATGCGCCTTTAGAGAGAAATGTACCTTTCATACGGATTATTATTACAGCCTAATCAGCCGGTATTTGCTTTCGATTCAAATTTTTTCGTTTAAAAGTGGATATTTCGAGCTTTATATAGAAATATTCATCATGTTTTTGAGGCTATACACTGCATTTCAGTTCATTGAGACGCGCTCTAGTTCACGCCATGGAGATCTATAGCGCGCCCTGTTTGTTTTATTTTATTTTACAAAAGCACAACGTTTTCTTGAAATTGTGAGTTTACCCAAATAAAAGTAGGCTACTTGCGACTGATGCGTTATTCCTTTTGGACCTAAAAAAAGATTGAGTATTTAAAGTTGTTTCCTCTGTTGATAGGAAAAACCAAGTGTTCGCGCCGACGCCTGCCATGCAGTGCGCGCTCTACACTCCGCACACACACTTTGGATATGCACCTAATATCCATAGGCTAATAGCGAACATTTATCTAGGTTAAAGTTAGAGCGAGCTTCCATGACAGATGGATAAGTCCTTTTCATGTTTAGTTTAACAAATCAAATCATGCATTTTCTACCTACCGCGAGTAAGCGCGGCACCAGTTTGAAAAAGGTAAAAGCATAACGCGTAGCGAGGGGCCCCACTGATGTTGCTGCGTCTTTAATATTTCTGATTGTTTAAATGATCAGCCCTCGGGGGCCCCCTTAATATGCGGGACCCCAGGCAATTGCCGCCTCTGCCAGACGGAATGCCATACTAGGTTTTTGTAAAACGCCGACACTGCATAGTAGCTTGCAGAGCTTCAGGACATCGTCTTTCAAAACATGACCTAAGCGAAAGAGAAAAAAAAAGAATACGTCATTGTACCCAGCACTTCTGAAAATGCACTTCCGAATGCGTCTCTGTCCCCAGCACATTTCAAACCAAACTGACGCCCATGTTGTTATCACATATAACTAGACCCACTGTCATTATTTAAACGTTTGTGATCATTAATTTCAATCATTTTGGATAAATAATGATTTTTAGATGATGTTGCTATCATTAGATAATTTACAGTTTCCCATAGACTATAAGGCTAAATATAAAATGATAGAATATTAGGGCCACAGAGGAAAAAAAAGACAAGTCATAATATTGTAACCAGTTGTTTTAAAGGAGGACAGTTGTTAAAATGACAGATGTGGGGCATTTCGTGAAATTGTACTTCAGTATGGTTTCATAAACAAAGACATGCTGATGTGCCAGAATATTAAGGATCACATTGTCATAAGTATCAAAACTGTAAAAAGAATATGTAGCTTTTCTGCAGAAAGAATCAGCTTCATAAATGTATGACTTTATCCTTTTTCCTCAGTGTGGCCCTAGTACTCTGTCATATAAACAAATACACATTCCATATGAATATAAAAACACAATGTGTAACATTATGTTCCTTTATTGAATAAGGACAAAACAAAGCAGGTAAACCATCAGCTCCTTTCGAAACTGAAGTCACAGTGACTCTACAAGATGGAAAGCACAGAATCAAAGCATATTATACTATTATACACATACTAACTAAAATAATTCAAGACATATTGGTCCCTCAGCAGCCGACCACTGTCGTCATCAGGGAAGATTGCCGGATTGTCCCAGTCCATGGCTGGTGGCACTCTGGGGGCCCTCTCCTTCTTCAGGCAGGCCACATTGTGGAGGACAGCAAAAGCCACAGTAATATCACATGCCCTAACAGGGCTGACCCTTAATTTGTGAAGGCAGTGAAAGCGTGCCTCCAGGAGGCCAAAGGTCATTTCAACTCTGGACCTGGTCCTGGCATGGGCATGATTGTTGGCCTGCTGTGCTTCCTGGGGGTCTGTGAAAGGTGTCAGGAGAAAAGGCTGCCAGCCATACCCCCTGTCTCCCAGCAACACACCAGAGAATTCACCAGTCAACACAAAATCTCATCATTACTACCTCATAAACACAGTGATATTCTTGACACAGCCATGATGGTTATAAATAGGGGTTGTGTGGCTTACCTTGTGATAGGCACTGATAGATTTCAGAGGCCCGAAAGATTCTGGAGTCATGGACTGAGCCAGGCCATTTTTCCACAACATTGCTGATCACACAGTCAGCATTGCAGACCATCTGAAATCATAAGATGAGGAATATTACACCAATCAATGCACATCACTGGCAATGCAGAGTGTTCGTCAATGGACAATATCAAAAAGTTATGTTCACCTGAACATTAATGCTGTGAAAGGATTTCCTATTCACAAAATCGGCCTCATGGGCACCTGAGGGGGCTTTTATCCTTATGTGTGTGCAGTCCACTGCACCAATGACATTGGGGAAACCTGTCACACAAAGTAATGAGTATCCTACTATGTGTTAACAGTTGTCCTGTAATTTGTAGATCCTCTTACCTGCAATCCTATAGAACTCCTCTTTGATGTCACAGAGTCTTCTGTGGCCAGGGAAGGAGATGAAGATTTTTTTTATATATTTTTTTTACTGAAAACAAGACAAAAATACTAAGTAAGAAAGACATTTTTGCAGTGCAGTGAGCAACCGACCTTGGGTCCTTTGAAAGGCGCTATATAAATTAAAGTGATTATTATTATAGCTCATCTATTTATTCAATTAAATTGTAATTATATAGCACTTTTCACAATTGTTTCATTCTGTCAAAGCAGCTTTACATTAATAAAAGCAGGAGAAACAAAAAAAACGGTGGACAACATAAGCAGAGTACAACGGCTAAGATTAAACCGTACTGAGCGTAGTAACGTTAAATAATAATGTAAGGCTTTAATAATAATAATTTATCATAGCTTTATACAGTGTGATGGAGTTACTTTACATAATTTCACTCATATCTGCAGTGCATTTCAATTAAAAATGTAACCGTTTCATAATTACATTAGGCTACAACTGCGTTTTTGGAGATGTGAATTAAATATTGTAATTGTGATGTTTCAGCGGAGCGGTGAGTGTGTAATTGTGCACTACTTACGCATTCAGGCGGTCTGCAATACTTTGCCACGCTTTTTCTCTTTGCTTTATCACTGTGGCGGTGTTGCCTTTCTTCTTAATTATATCTTTTACCTCCTCGTATGCCTCCATGAGGATTTGTGCTTCCGACGGGGAAAAGTACGCGGCTCTAGTTGCCATGGTAAATCAGTTAATCTGTGATCTGTGGCGGGGTCTATTTGAGTGAGCCGTGAGCGCGCACCTATCCAGGATAGGTTTCACCTGGCTTAATGAATCCGTGTCTGCTCATCCTGGCTTGGTCTTTGTGCAACCAATTAAGCCTGGACGCACATGTTTTGGCTTCATTGAGCTCAGCTGAGTCATTTATCCCGGATGTCTTAATTCTACTTTTGTGCAACAGGCCCCTGCTCATGGATTGCGAGTATGCTGATCCAGATGATATGTTGATCGATGCGATAATAGCGGGTGTCAAAGAAAAGCGCGTCCAAGAGAGACTGTTGGATAAAGGGGAAGATTCAACACTACCAAAAGCAATTGTCACAGAAGCAAATGAAAATAGTCAGAGAAGAAGAATCTCAAGTGCAAGCAGTAAAGGTGAAAACTAAATACCAAATTGCAAACAAGAAAACATATCAGAAAAATATGTCAAAATATGTGCAAAGAGAAATGTATGCAAACCGACCAAAAAACTGTTCAAGTTACGGAGACCCACAACATAAGTGGAATTAAGGAAAATATTCAGCAAAAGGCTCTGTCTGCTCATACTGTCACAAACCAAACCACTGGGTGGCAGTATGTCACAAAAGATCAGTGAACACAGACAGTGTGCAGCTGCAATCAGAAATAGAAGATGAGGAGATGCTGAACATAAATGTCACACAAACAGAAGAGCAGAGTGATAAGTGGACAGCAGATATTGAAATTCTGTCTCATAAAGTACCATTCAGAATTGATACTGGTGCAAAATGTAACAATCTGCAGGCGGGGATCCCGAAGGCCGCGGTGGAGCCGGAGCGACAGAGGACCAAGGTGGAGCTGAGTGGAGTGAGGAGCCTAACAGAGCCGGGGGGAAGAAGGGACGATGCGAAGCCAGAGGAGTGTAGTCCTGAGGCGAGGGCAGGCAGACGAACGACCAAGGTGGAGCGGGGGGGACGAGGGAGCCCGGTGGAGCTGGTGGACTGGGCCACAGTGGAGATGAGGGAGGTAGGAGCCAAGGTTGAGCTGATGGATCGACGGGCAGAGGTGGAGTCCTGGTCACGGAGGTTGGAGGTGGAGACCGGGGATCCACCGACCAGGCAGGCTGGCAGACCCACAGCGACTCCACCTCCCCGAAGGTGGTTTGAAGAGCTGAGGGGCTGACAGGCAGTGGCAGAAGAAGGGTTGAGAGGTGGTAGATGGGAGAGGGATGCTGGGTGGGAGTTCAGGAACCGGATGAGTCTCAGGTTCTTGAACAGATTCCGGCTTGGGAACAGATTCAGGCTCAGGCTCGAGAACAGACTCAGGAACAGATTCAGACTCAGGCTCGGGGACAGAAAACTCTCTTGTCATGTGATCCTGCCATGTGTCTTGTCATTGGTTAATCGTCTGTTCATTGTTCACAGGTGTCCCTTGTCTTGTCATTAGTCTGTGTATTTACGCCCTCATATTTTACATGTGTCTTGGTCAAGTATTGTTTGTTTGTGTTTCTGTTCGTGTTTTCATGCCACGTCATGCTTTTGTTGTATGTTTTGATCTTATGTTTATAAATAAACTGCACTTCGGTTCTCTTCAAACTTGCTTTCAGTGGATCCCTTTACAATGACCCTTTAAGAAGCATGTTGATGAATTAGATAAGAAACCTGAGGTTATTTGAATGTGGTTAAAACCACATCTTGATTTTGTATTAAATGGATATGCAAGTGTACGAAAGGATAGGGAAACAGGCAATGGAGGTGTAGTGGTTACTTTTATAAAACAAGGTTTGAATTTTAACAAGAAAGAGAATAAAGAGGCTGAGGCAGTATTTGTTGATATATGGCCAGATGATAAGAGTATCACACTATGTACAGATTTTAATCAGGGCTCGCAGAATTTCTAAATCGCTGGTAGCCCTTCGGGCAGGCACCCTTCAGATTTTGGTAGCCCGAAATGAATTTTACTAGCCCACATAAAAAGTCAATTTTTAATGTAGAAAATTGGTTAGGAGTCAAAACATGAATCAAAAACTTTTTCAAAACACAAATATCAACAATTGGATATAAAATAATCAAATTAGAATCATCAATCCAAATATACATCTGGTTTTCTGAAGTGAAATGTGTGTGACCAGTATGGAACATGAATCGGTCTCTGGCTCAGCCCCCAATGAGGGTATGATAAAAAATAAAAATAAAGGGTCTAACGCTCACAATTAACTAGTTTCATTCTCGGGGGCCCGAGAAAATCGATTTCTCTGATCTACATATGTGCATTTTAAGATGTTTTGAATGCCAAAAAAAATTGGACAACGATAGCTTTAAAACCATGTCACACAGCTGATTATTTTTCTCTCCTCATCAGCATCACTCTTTTTCTCTTTGTTTTTCTCTTGCTCTAGCTCTTCCCGTCCTAAAGCTGAGCTTTGACTGATAGGCTTTTCATTTTTGTCTGTCAATGACAAAAGTAAACTTGGTGTCAGCTGATAGGTATATTTATGAATCATTTTCTCAGACACGTTAATTTACTGAAAGCTACTAGGAAAGCTAGGTAGCCTAATTAAGTTTATTAAATTTATTCACAATATGTACACATTTATTATTGATCTTAATACAGGGCCGTAGACAGGGCTTTATAATCAAATAGGTCCTAAATGTAAGGTTGTTCACATTTTTTATTTCTCTGATATGTGCATTTCAAGACGTTTGAAGGCCAAAAAAAGGATAAGAAATAGCTTTAAAACCATGTCAGCGGGCAGTATTTGTCAATACCTGCTCTCACTTCTGATCCATCACTCTTTCTTTTTCTCTCAGTCTCCTCATCTTGCCCTGTCTCTTCCCCTCCTAAAGCTGAACTTTTTTTAATTTACTGAAGGCTACAAATTGTACTATATTAATTCTCAACATGTACACATTCGTTATTAATATTGTACCTAACAAGATGAAAACGGCTTTGTTTCTCGTCCCCTCACAATGACAGTAAACGAATTACATTCCACGAGTCACGTTAAAAAGGCCTATTTTCAGTTCAAAATGGCGAAGTAAATTCGTTTGCCAGATAATTTGTCATTTGTTTAAACATTTATGACCTAAAAAAAAAAGTCAAATGTGAAATATTTAGTTTAGCTACTTACATATCGCACTTGACCATAAACTGAAGTGTCGAGTCGCTCTGCTCAAATTCGCGCTCAGTAGCTTCTGTGAATATAAATCCCGCCTACTTTGATTTGATTGGTAATCTCTAATATTCTGACATTGACGAGCAGTGACAGAACAATGAGGCTCAGATACACACACACACACACACACACTGTCCTCTGTTTCTGACGTGCGCTCTGTTCGGCGCCACTGCGGATTGAAGACGAAGAACGCGCTGAATCTGATTATAACAAGACTGAAGCGAACACTAGTTCAGATAGCCCGTCGGGCAGGCCGGTTATGCATTTTGGTAGCCCGACTGGAAAACACAATAGCCCCGGGACGTCGGGCGGGCGATTTTGCGAGCCCTGTTAATGGAAGTATAGTTGAGGAAATATTAGATGAACAAGGATTGATCTTTCTTAATGACGGAAATGGTTCAAGGTTGGATGTAGTACATGGCCAAGAATCAGTGTTGGATCTCACTTTAGTTTCTGAAGATAGCCTCGCAAGATGACAGTACATTCATGTAATACATGTAAATCAACAACAATTACAAATTTAACAATATTTCAATTGTAATCTTTCTTTTTTTTTTAAGTATCATACATATTTCAAAGTTAAGGATTCATTAGTTTGATATAGCCTAACGTTACATTGGAACAAACACTACAACATCTTAGTTGATGAGTTTAGTTTTGACAAAACATACTATATATTTAACATATGAGCAGAAACTGGCTAACAAAAGCTTATTTGATTTTATTTCTTATGTCTTATTTTACAGTAAAAACTTTATAGTCTATCCAAAACTAGTCACAACTAGTCACAACAGCGCGCATATTGAGATTGAGGAGTCACGTGCCGATTTGGGCGGGGTCTGAGCCGGTCGGCCATGACGGTAGGAGACGCTATCGGTTGCCAGGGGCAACGCCTTCAGAACTTCACAGAGGCGCGACTAAACAAACATTCCAGAGCTCTTTAATTTTTGCGCATTTATTGTTTCGGCGGGACAGAGACGGATCTACGAATATGAGAAAGAAAATGAAGAAAGTAAAGCAATGCAAATAGATAAGGCTAAAAAAAAGGGACTTTACAGGAACAAGCTCACACCAAGCGCAAAACAGCGGTATTTGGAGAAGCTCTCAGGCATCCAAAATATCGACCCATACGTTAACTTAACGTTATGTGGTAATCTAAAGTGTAACGTTAGACTGTAACTTGAAATAAAAATGGGCACTTTCTGTCTTAAATGCTTTTTACTGTTTCCCTAATTTATTTCACGAGCTGCAGCTCAATCATCATCTGAACTATTTACATTAGTTTTCAGGTAATGATAAACGGCAGTTATGTAGAGATGCTGTGTCCATTTCGGTAACCTAAAAAACTGTATTCCATTTTTCCTATGTTTTCCATATGTATCGTGTGAGGTACTGGAGCAGTTTTTAACGCAGCAGTGACTTCCAGGCAGTGCGGAATTGCGAGAACCTCCTCTACTACCGAGTTAACAACACAGATAAACAATCATGTTTTGCCGCCAGAATCCTGCCAACATGGCGGACGGGGAGGGGGCTCTGTACCATGACGTCAACTCCTCACTCTCAATATGCCGATCATTCATCGCACATAGAAACGCGATTCATAAACAGTCTTTTTGCGGTTTACAGATACTATTCCATATCGCGATTAGAACAAAGCAAACAGTATAAGAATAAAAAACTTACTACTAATCTGGATCCATTGCTCCTCGAAGTGAAACCAGCACTTGTAAATTTCCCAGGATTATTCCTCACCGCCTCGCAAGATGACAGTACATTCATCTGATTAAACTTGATGTGTTTTATCGAGCTGATGTGGCCGGTTTGCATGTTTGCATGTATTGCCTCAGATTGATTTGCGTTTGAATAGTGCTCTCCGTGGGCATGGTCACATTAAAAAGATAACTAGCTATAATGAGCTGAAATGAGAACTCGCTTTTTTTATATAGCTTACATAAACAGAGAATATTTGAGTTCATGCGACGAACAACCGTATAAGTCCAAACAAACTAAAATTGAGATAACCATGTGACTTGAATGTATGTGTGCCACTTTGTATACAGAATCACTTTGGGTGGGTGTTCCCGCGACCAAAACTCTGTATTTTAACTTTTAAAATAGTCTCACATGGAAAAAACGTTTTATGTCCACTAACGAAAAATGGAGACGCTGGTTTGCTTTCATGTCCGCTGCGGACATTAAAAGGCAAAACCTCGGCAAAAAAAGGAGAACGAACATTTATGAATGGAAGGACAGAGCAAGGAAGTATTTAAAGGGTTAGTTCACCCAAAAATGAAAATAATGTAATTAATGACTCACCCTCATGTCGTTCTAAGCCCGTAAGACCTCCGTTCATCTTCGGAACACAGTTTAAGATATTTTAGATTTAGTCCGAGAGCTTTCTGTCCCTCCATTGAAACTGTATATACGGTATACTGTCCATGTCCATAAAGGTAATAAAAACATCATCACAGTAGCCCATGTGACATCAGTGGGTTAGTTAGAAGTTTTTGAAGCATCGAAAATACTTTTTGGTCCAAAAATAACACAAAATAAGACTTTATTCAGCATTGTATTCTCTCCCGGGTCTGTTGTCAATCCTTCACAGTTACGCTGATGGCGTAAGACGCTGATGACGTGTTATCTGGTGCGCCCGAGCTTCATTTATAGACTGAGGGAAACGCACGCTGTAAAAGTGTCTCATCCGCGACATGCACATTTACGCACCATTAAAAAAATGATATCCACGCAAACAATGTAGAATAGCTTGAATATAGCGTGCGTCTCCCTCAGACTGAAAACGAAGCTCGGGCGCACCAGATAACACGTCATCAGCGTCTTACATCAGCAGCGTCACTGCGGAGTCCTGAACGCAGATTGACAACAGACAGCAAGGAAAAAGTCCACCGAAAGAGGTGAGTGAAAGAACTGTATACAAAGTATCTAAAGTTAGCGGTTACAGTCAGAGGGGCGTGTAGGCTACTGGACATTGTCTACTAACTTTAGAGTTCATATAGCTCACTCTGTTTAACGGATCAAGTCATGAATGAGTCGAAATAAATGCTGTAGGCTACTCCTTATAACCACGGATAAATTAATCGAAACATTTTAGCTGTGTTTGATGTCTCTAACGTTGGCTAGCGGGATAATGTTAGCTGGCTAGCCAGTTACTTTGTAGCTAGTTACAGGGGCATATTACTGGGTGTGTAACGTTACTAAAGTTCATACACCTCAAACTGTTTAGCGAATCAAGTCATGAATGGGTCGAAATGAAAGCTGAGAAAATTAGGGGGTGTTCAAATTCAGGGGATGTTTTTAAGCATGTCTCTAACGTTACTCCCTATAACCACGGAAGAAATGAATCGAAACGCTTTAGGTGCGTCTCTAACACCAGCCCAGCTGCGTCACGTAGGCTAATGTTATACCATTCATTGATTGTGTTATACGTACTGCTGGCAAAATTATATATACATAAACATATGTAAATTCATCCCCAATCTTTAAGATGTTTAGAGTAGAATTTGATTGCTTTATGTCTTCACTGAAATTGGTAAATGAAAAAAAAAATTGACGTTTAAAATATTTTGATATAATTTTTTAATCCCCTGTTACCATTTAATGCAACACTTTGTTTTGTAATATTGTATGCTATGCTATGTTTGTTACTTGTTATATAATAAATAAATAAATAAAATAAAATAAAAAGGTAATAATAAAAAAATGCATTGATTGTGTAAGCTTTTATATATTCTAGCTAGTAACCTTAATAGCTGCTAATAGCTCTCGTGTTCTATAGCTATAAAAAAAACCCGCTAATGTGACTTTGTTTCTGTTAAGGGCAAGGTGTGCAAGGAGACGTGTCCCAGGCAGTGTTCAAGCCTAACAGACCAAAGAAAACTCCAGCTCTTCACAGAGTTTTATGCTGTCTCTTATGAGAGGCAACAGGCTATCATTCTCTCTGGTTTGGAGCAGGTAGGCTAACTTACTGTAAGCAATTCATATCATGCCAACAGTATGCAATGCATTACAATGAAGGCCCATGAAATAGCCAATATGCCTTCAATTCACTAAGACTGCACATGTGCCTGATCACTGTAAATGTTGATGATCTGCATCAAGTAGGCCGCCATGTGCATTACAGACCACAGCGAATTGGTGCCCTAAAAGGCATACACATTGGCTTATTCATTCTCCTAACCAAAGCCTACTCACGTACTTAATGACCTTAACTTGACAGCTCTACACGACGGCTAGCCTACTACGCTATGGTAAATGTCTTTTTACTTCTAGCACAAGGTGAGTCGCAGGCGACCACGTGGGCCTGACACTGAGATAACTAAGAGGAAGTATACCTTCAAGTACCATGTGCAACAAGGAGGCCAAACACTTGCTGTTTGTAAGCTCACATTTATGTCAGTCTTTCAACTGACCAACAGTCGCCTACAGGCAAGTTTTATATAGCCTAGCGTTTTCCGTTTGTTAACTTTTTATTACATGCATGATTTTAATTAGATACATTGTCCATTACATATTTATTTAAAGTTACTTATCTTTGAAAAGGTTATTCAAGAAAAGTTAGGCAGTCAGTCTGAGGGAACAGAGCAGGTAGCTAAAGTCAGGTCTCCATTAGAGGACTTCAGAGGAAAACATAAGAACAGGTAAGTAAAAAACAAATCTTGAAGAACCTCATGCTCTCGTCCTGTTAGTTTTTAAAGCTGCACCAATGTCAGCATCAGTTGCCCTACAACATTCCCTGATCTAATGGTGCACTGGACGCTGGCATTATAGGGAGTCTGGTGCCTTGCCACCCTATAACGCCAGCGTGCATGTACCGTAATGGTTAGGATTAAGCTCACTATTGTTGCCCAGTCAGGAAACATATTTTTGCACTTTGAGATCGATATCAGAGGTAAAGTGCTATGCAAATGTGATGTATGATTATTCTTTGTATCATTACAACATGATACAAAGGTCATGATCTTATTTGGAATTTGGAGCCTTCTAGACTGAGAAAAGCCAGAAAATTTATTTTTGATTTATGGGGATGAAAGACAACAACTCCCAGATTGCAATGCTAAAACGCACACATCAATCGATCACATGTTTAGCATTCATGTAAACACTACATTCAGATTCACGAATCGGAATGAATTCAGTTAGATTGAAACAAAAGGTGTGCATGTAAACAATGACGATTTTTGCGTCATTGAGGACTTTTTCCAGACAAAAAATACATAAATCTTTCATCTCAGGGGGATATGAGGGAGGAAAGCATGGTAATTCAAAAATACTAAAAAGAATTAGGTTTTCTACTGATACAAAGCTTAATGCTAAATCCTGAAGTATCCCTTTAATGACTGTATGTGACAAACAAAATCGTATAGTTTAGAGGAAAGTTTAGAATTATACATTAAATTAATTTTATTGTCACAGAAACAATGCAATTGTGCAAAAACAGACCAGCATAGTTTATTATATTTCCCTTGTTCATGAGTTGTGTGGGGTTTTTTAGGCCTCATAGTATTCATCCTGCAGTGAGAGAGGGAATAAGAGAGCATATCCTGAGCTTCCCACGCCAACCGAACCACTACTCACGGATGAAGGGAGAGGTGGAGAGGGAGTACCTGAGCCCTGATTTAAACCTGCTCCGCATGTTCCGCCTGTACAAGGAAAACAATCCAGCATCCACTGCAAAGTTCTGGCTCTATAGGGACCTCTTCAAGCAGCAGAACCTCAGTTTTGGGCAGCCAAGAAGTGACACTTGTGCGAAATGTGATGCCCTGTTCTCAAAATTAACAGCTGCTACAACAGATGGAGAAAGGTTGAAGATTGCAGCTGAGAGTGAGCTTCACCACCGGAAAGCTGAAAAAGCGTACACCCAGTTGCAGGCTGACACAGAGTGGGCCAAAGCCAATGATGACTGCCATTTCATTTGTATCGACAGGGGGTGGTGTTCACGCCAAACCTGACACACTCCAACGTATACTATCAACGGCAGCTGGCCAACTACAACCTCTGTATCCAGGAGATGGGCACTGACGATCCTCCTACAATGTGGCTCTGGCATGAGGGCATCGCTCACAAAGATTCCATCGAGGTGGCAAGCTGTCTTTTGAAGTGGGCAGAAACATCTTTCGCTCACCTAGTCCAGGCAAAAGAATGGAAGCTCATCATCTATAGTGACCGATGCTGTGGGCAGAACAACAACTGGCGAGTCCTAAACCTCATGGCCCTGCTCGTATCTAGAGGGTACTTCAGTCAGATAGTTCCAGAAGTTCATGGTGTCTGGTCACTCCTTCCTTCCCTGTGACCGTTCCTTTGCCACGCTGGACAAGAGGCGTAAGGTGTCCACACTCCACACTCCCAGCGATGTCGCCGAGATGATCCGTGGAGCCAGGCAGCAGCATCCATTTCAAGTAATTGAGTGTTACGAACCCATCAAATGAATTATGGATCAGCATAACATATAAAAGACCACAGAGATTCGGTGACAGTGTTAATAAATTATTTTAATCAAATAATACGTCGGGACGTAGGCAGAGCATGGTGGCAAAAATAAACAAAACATAAACAAAAGAAAACCCTGACCCACACTATTCTTCAAAGCAGATGAAACTTGCCTGCCTCCCGTTCAAAACAAAAGACAGAGTTCGTGTGAGTCTTCCGGGTCCTCTTTCTCCTGCTCTTCACTAATCTCTACTAAATAATATGCACAAACCCATCACCAATTACCACCAGCTCTAAATAAACGTAATAAACTAAAAGTAACAAACATAAATCCCATATCGGGATCGTGCTTGTGGAACCAACATTAAATCAAGCTCTAACAAATTTCAAACGGAAAACAAAGGCCCAGCACGCAGCGGAGCTGGAGTGCTCCGTCTGCCACCAGGAGCGGATGGGAAGTGAGAGAGACCCACGGTCTCCAGACTGGGCGTCTTTAAGGCAGTTGGCCCGCCCACAATCACAGCCGGCGGGAGCTCACGTGACCTGTATAGAAAATTAAAAACAGTAACACGTAACACCCCCACCCTTAAAGAAAATAAATTGGGGTTTAAATCACAATATAGAAATATACAAACCATTAATGTTCAGCAGAAATATAAACCTTGCTAAACTGAAACAGAAAAAAAAAATTAAGGTGCAATCAATACACATTTGTTTTAAACAATTTATTTACCATAATTTCCATCAAGCACGGGACAATGCATCTGCAACTACATTGTCGCGTCCTCGGATGTGCCTAATCTGCAAGTTGTACCCTTGCAAAATCAAGCTCCACCGCATTAAGCGCTGGTTAGAATTGCGCATGCGATCGAGAAAAACCAGTGGGTTGTGGTCGGTGTATACCACAACCGGACATACGGCACCTCCGACATAGACCTCAAAGTGCTGAAAAGCAAGCACAAGAGCAAGGGCTTCCTTTTCTATGGTCGAATAAGCGCGCTGATGTCGGTTAAACTTGCGCGAGAAGAAACAGACAGGATGTTCAAGACCCTCCTCGTCATGCTGCAAAAGAACAGCCCCCGCTCCCAGGTCGCTCGCATCAACAGCGAGGGAAAAAGGCCGAGAAAAGTCAGGAGCGGCCAGCACAGGCGCAGTAGTCAGCAATGCTTTAACGGACTCGAAAGCCGCTTGGCTCCGTGAAGTCCAGTCGAAGGTTACTTTTGAACTGAGCAAATCAGTGAGGGGTGAGGCAAAAGCAGAGAAATTTTTGCAAAATGACCGGTAGTAACCTACCATGCCCAGAAAACGGCGGAGTTCGCGACGAGTGGTTGGAGGAGGATAATTCAAAATCGCCTCAATTTTTGACTGGACAGGACGCACCTGCCCACGGCCAACCACTTTACCCAAATACACCACGGTGGCTTGGCCAAACTCACATTTGGCTAAATTGATGGTTAAATTAGCTTCTGATAGCTTGCGAAACACAGTAGAAAGATGGGCCATATGCGAAGGCCAGGTGGTACTATAAATGACTAAATCGTCTAAATAGGCCTCGCAATTAGGCACACCATCAAGAACGCCATTGATAAGCCTTTGAAAGGTGGCGGGAGCGTTCCGAAGGCCGAAGGCCATGGCGGTGTACTGAAGGAAGTGATCAGGTGTCACAAAGGCTGAAATCTCTTTGGCACGGAGTGTCAGCGGAACTTGCCAGTAACCCTTCAATAGGTCGATTTTACTGACAAATACCGCTGAGCCCAAACGATCAACACAATCGTCAATACGTGGTAATGGGTAGCTATCAGCCTTGGTAACGGCATTCACCCTCCTAAAATCCGTGCAAAAACGCATGGAACCATCACTCTTTGGAACAAGCAAACAAGGCGAACTCCATGGGCTATTACTAGTTTCTGCAATGCCATTTTTCAGCATGAATTTTACCTCATTTTGAAACAACGACCTTTTATGCGGATTTGTACGATACGGATGCTGTTTAATTGGACATGTAACCCCCACATCAATGTCATGTTCAATTGCCGTTGTTCGACGAGGCACATCAGGAAACAAACTCTCATTTTTTTTAATCAAGGAGATTAAATCATTGCGTTCGAATGTTGATAAATTAGACAAAAATACATCTAAATCATTAAGAACTTCAGAATTCTTCATTCTCCCTTCAATAACCTCCATCGATGGAGTACGACCCTCATCTTCCAGTAAAGGACTCGCCACAGCACCGTGTTGTACTGAAAGAGACGCATTTACTCCTTGTCCCACAACCGCCAGTGAAGAAACAACTTCAGCACCACGCGCCTTGGACAGCGCCGGTTTAGTTGCGCAAGCATTTTCACGGACAGTTGAAGCGCAAGGCGGGGTGAGTTCCGAGATTGAATCTTCTCCTCGATCACAGTACAATTTTAAACGGTTAACGTGACACAGTGTGGTCTTTCTCCTTCGGTCTGGAGTAGAGATGACATAATTCAAATCATTCATTCTGCGAGCAACGCAATACGGTCCACTATAACGAGCATGTAAAGCGGAACCCATCCCCGGAATCAGCACAAGAACTTTATCACCAGGACTGAAACTTCGGGAAACAGCCTTCTGATCAAACCTCTGTTTCATTCTCTTCTGACAAAGACCTAAATTGTCTCTAGCCAACTGACATGCACGGCTAAGCCTGTTACGCATGGTGGACACGTAATCAGTCAAACTAGAAAACTCTTTAGACTCGGCGAGCCACGACTCTTTCAACAGCTTTAAAGGTCCACGAACCGTGTGTCCGAAAACCAGCTCTGAGGGGCTAAAACCCAAACTCTCCTGTACCACCTCGCGTACAGCAAAAAGAGCAAGCGGAACACCTTCATCCCAATCACGCTGGAACTCAAGGCAAAAACACTTGAGTATACTTTTCAAAGTTTGATGGAACCTTTCAAGTGCGCCTTGAGTCTGTGGACGGTACGGGCTGGAGGTAACATGATGGACAGCGAGCTGACGCATAGCTTGCGCAAACGCACGGGACATAAAATTAGTACCGCGGTCGGTCTGAATGGTTTTCGGAAGCCCAAAAACAGAGAAGAAACCCATCAGGGCCTTAATAATGACAGGAGCTGTAATTTTACGGAGCGGTATGGCCTCTGGAAAACGAGTCAAGCTACACATTATGGTGAGTAACCACTGATTCCCAGATTTTGTTCGAGGCAATGGGCCAACACAGTCTAGTATAACTCGTTCAAAAGGCTCAGACGTAACCGGAATCGGCTGTAAAGGCGCAGGCGGGATCACCTGGTTAGGTTTACCAGTGACCTGACATAGATGACATGTTCGGCAGTATCTCACGACATCCTTTTTAATACCTGGCCAGAAAAAATGGCGTAAAACTCTGTCAGTAGTCTTATTTACGCCGAGATGACCCGCGAAGTGATGGTCATGAGCTATACTCAAAACTTTATCACGAAAAGAAATTGGGACAACAATTTGAAAGAGAACTCTCCACTCATCTTGCGCTGAGGCCATAAGAGGTCTCCACTTGCGCATTAAGACACCATCTCGTAAAAAATAGCCGTGCGGCGAATGCTCAATGTCTTCTTCAGACATAGCATCTGAAAGGAGAGAAGACAGAGACGGGTCAATTTTCTGTTCCTTAATAAGCTGCTCTCGACTCATAGATAAATTAGGAACAGAGGAAAACGACAGTGAAGCAGAATTCAAAGATAAATCACTATCGCTAAAGAGTGAAGGTCGAGCAATAAAAGTATCACTAAGATCAAGTTGATCCTCAATTTCATCTTTTTTTTTCTTCTTCTCCATCGCACGAGTAACCACGCTAGAGGTGAAAACCTCAGGGAAATTAATTGACAGGTCATCGGTACATGATTTTGGTAATGCATGAGACACTATTGGACAAGGTAAAACTTTTCCACCACACAAATCGTTACCAAGCAGCACAGCTACATTTTCAACAGGCAGGGAAGGGCGTACACTCATGGTAACATTGCCAGTGACTAAGTCAGACATAAGAGAAATCTCATGCAGAGGGACATTAACATAACCCATTTCAAATCCACGTACAAGAATACTATCCCCAGTAAAAGTCTTCTCACTAAAAGGCAACACATCTTGTACGATAAAGCTCTGTGAAGCGCCAGTGTCACGCAGAATTTTTACAGGAATTTTTGAGCGTTCACCGGGCAAAGAGACAAAGCCATCCATTATAAAAGGCGCAAAACTGTGGTTATCAGTGTCGTCCCTACTCACAGGCAAGTTCGAAACACACAACCCTACCTCTGATCTACCAGAAACTGGTTGACTCGCTACCTTATTTTTACGTTTCAGAGAATAACACTCTGCCAGAACATGACCACGTTTCTTACAGTACGCGCAGGTCGGAGCTGTAACGTTAGACCCCGACGGACGCCAGTCTGAAGAGCGGCCAGAAACAGGCACGGTTTCTCTAGAAACCTTGGACACATTTGGATGACTAGAAACGTTTTGTGAAAATTTTGAATTAGAAGGAACACGCTTGTGTGTGAGTACATATTCATCCGCAAGTACAGCTGCACGAGCCGGAGTCAGATTCTGATGCTCACTAACATGGGTAGCGACTATTTGAGGGAGACCGTTTTTAAAATCTTCAAGAATAATCAAATCACGAAGAGATTGAAAGGTTGTCACTTCTTGCGAGCTAAGCCAGCGATCGAATAGCATTTCTTTTTCTCTAACATACTCGACATGTGTAAGAGCTTCAGGTCTATGATAATTGCGAAATTTCTGTCGATACGCCTCAGGCACAAGAGCATAAATGCGCAAAACAGCATGCTTAACTTTCTCGTAATCTGCTGCGTCTTCCAGAGTTAACGAGGAATAAGCTTCCTGCGCTTTCCCAGTAAAAACACACTGCAACGTCATGGTCCAAATTTCTTTGGGCCATTTAAATGTTGTTGCTACGCGCTCGAAATGTGCAAAAAACTTATCAACTTCGCTCTCATTAAAAGGTGGAACAAGGCGAATGTTACGAGTTATGTCAAATTGATCTTGCCTAACTGAAACACCAGCCTCACGAGCCTTCAGCTCAAGCTCTTTGATACGTAATGCTTGAGCAAACTCAAGATCTTTCAATCTAAATTCATGTTCTCTCTTCTCCCGTTCTCGTACTGCCTGTCTATCAGCCTCTAATCTAGTTTTTTCGCGTTCCCATTCAATTTCCTTCTCTCTTAACTGTAAACGTTTTAATTCTAGTGCTGCTTTACTAGGTGAAGGTGGAGGTTCAATAGGAAAACGCTTACCCTCAGGCAATGTAGATGCATCCGGAGACACTTTCAAAAATACTCCAAGTTCTCGCAAACCTTCAAGAAGCCTATCCTGAAGTTCAGCCTTGGAAGGGTTACCACTCACCTCAAGTTTATAGTGGCCAGCAATTCTTACAAGATCATCACGCGTAGCAGTTAAGAAAACCTCCTGTGAAGGAGCGAGAATGAAGGCATCTAAATTAAACATTGCGAAAAATACAGAATAGGTCCACCCTAAACGAAAAATAATTAAATACACTACAGAAAAGTCACCGAAAATCCACGGCATAATTAACAAAGGGTGATCACAGCAAACTAATGCGCACTCACAGCGCGCAGTGCGACCACCACAGAAAAAGATTTTCACTAGGAGAAAATCGAACTTACAAAAATGCCACAAAAAATTGACAAATATAGTTCAAAACCCGGCTAAGCGAGCCCCCATTTATATGTTACGAACCCATCAAATGAATTATGGATCATACGCCGAGATGACCCGAAAATTAAAGACAGTAAAAAAAGAAAATTAAAAACAGTAACACGTAACATTGAGATGAAATGTGCGGACTTCAGGCAGCTCCCTGATGCAACATTAAAGCGACCACCTGGCTTCCTAATCACATCCATGATGTGGTTGAAAGTGACAGGTAAAAAACTAAAGAGTTGGTTTTCTGAGATTAACAGTGTATATGTGCATGAAAAAATTATCTTTATTGAATTTATTGTTGAATTGAATTGAATTTCAGCTGCTGATCCATGGTGTGTCAACACAAAAGGAAGCCACAGCCTCTACGAGGGATGGAAGACCTGGCTGATCACCAAACAAAGGAAGAATCAACCACCTCCAGCTCCCTTGTTCTTCACCACGTATGCTCGTGCTTACAATGACCCTCTGCCCATCAAGAAGGAGAAGCACTGTGACCTAATGAAAATGCTAGCCTACATGCCAGCGGAGGCCCAAGAATTTTATGGGACATTAGAATGTGGAGAGTAGCCTAGTATGTGTTGGTTATGTGCAGGGTAAGGTGGGGGTATATTGTGTAAAATTAATCATAATAGTAGTTGTAGCTTATCTTGTATGCCTTATTTTATGATGTATAATAGGAATATATAGGTATCTATTTATTTAGTGAATTAATGAATGGGGTAATTATTTATGAAATGTATTATAAAAGTTAAAGGAACAAAAAATTATTTTTGTCAATACCTATGTATTGTTCATTGTTCGTACTGTATTGTCCGTGTTTTTGTTCTGTGATTGGCAAAAAATAAAATAAATTGAAAGAAAGAAATGCTTAATATTTTCTTTAATGTTCTGTTACTGTATTAAAACTAAGATAGTAGATAAATGGTTTAAAGTGGTATGATGAATTGGACTTATACTGTTATTCCACATTAACTGGACATATACTGTTCTTCCACATTCCAGAAATGTAAATTACTCTAACTTTTTATTTTTAAGATTGATACTAAAAAAACTTATCTCATTAGAATTGGGAAGCTTTTGTTGTCTATCTTCAAGTAAAAAAAAAAAAAAAAAATTATAATCAAGAGTCCAAATAAAAAAAAATGTATTATTCAAAATTTGAAAATATGGACTTATATGGTTCTTCGTCTCATACACACATTTGTTTTAGTTTTAAATTAGATCATTTAAAAGTACACACTTAAATGATTATAAATATATATTGCTCATGCCTGGGAGAAAATATTATTCGCTGAGTTTTGTTTAAGTTTAGAGACGTGCACTAGAAAAAAAGTTCACGGAGACGGAGAGGCAGAAAGCACACCCTGTTTATTTTCTTTATTTTACAAAAGCTCAATGTTTCATTTCGATTGTAAGTGGACACATAAAAAAGTAGACATTTAACAGCTTATTTTTTCATATTTCTTAAGTCTGTATGACCAAAAATGACGGAGTATTTTATGTCTATTTTGCTGCTATGTAAAAAAAAACCCGCTAATGACGGAAATGGTTCAAGGTTGGATGTAGTACATGGCCAATAATCAGTATCTCACTTTAGTTTCTGAAGATATAGCAGGGAAAAGTTTCTAGGAAGTTTTGAAGGAATCAATTATTGGCAGTGATCATTATATACTGCAATATTGGAATAGAGGCCCAGATATCAGAAAAATAATATATATATCCAGATGGAAACTAAGGAATGTAGATAGGAAGAAATTTTAAATAGAATGTAGTAATAGCTTAATTCAATTAAATGAACTAGATGTTGAAATATAAGACTATAACTCCATAATGTGTAGTGCTATACATAATACAGCAATGGAGATAATTGGGAAGGTAAAGAAATCAAAGAAAAGGAAAGCAGTTCCATGGTGGAATAAAACATTTGCTTTCGGTGATCTTGTTTGTTATAGATAAGCCCAAGCAAAAGTGCGAAGAATTTTAAGAGTAGCAAAGAGAACATATTGGAAGGATTTTTGCAAATAGGATGGGAAACACATATCAGACATCTGGGATATGATAAGGAAAATGTCAGGAATTAGGAAATGTAAAGTTATGGAAAAAATGCTAACTAAAAGATTAATGTATTTTGGTCAAAAGACAAGGTCGAAATACTATGGATTCAGTGCTTTGCCTGGAGTCAGATTTAAGAAAGGTTCAAACATGCAAGCAATATGTTGTAGCAGTATTCTTTGTTGTAGAGAAAGGCTACGACATGTTATGGACGGAGGGGCTACTGATTAAATTAAAATCATTGGGTGTAGAGGGTAGGATGTATAATTGGGTGATGGATTTTTTATATTATCGGACAGTACAGGTTAGAGTAGGTACATCAGTCTCTAACAGATATAAATTTGAAAACGGAACACCTCTAGGAAGTGTATGTATTCCACTTTTATTCAATATTATGATAAATTATGTCTTTAAGAATGTTGAGCCAGGTATTGGTAAATCTCTGTACGCTGATGGTGGGGCAGTGTGGAAGAGAGGACAAAGTATTAGGTACACTGCAAAAAGAAATGGGGATTTCGTTTATCCACAGCTAAAACACAAATAATGTGTTTTTCTAAAAAGAAAAATACAGATGTAAGAATCAGACTACATGGTCATATTCTTGAGCAGGTAGATGTGGTGAAAATTTTGGGAGTATGGCTTGATAAAAAGTTGACTTTTAATATACATATTGAGAAACTGATTACAAAGTGTAAAAGAGCATTAAATGTTATGAGATGTTTGGTATATTGCGGGTCAAGCTGCAGTTCACTCAAGAACATATTGCTCAATTATAAGATCAGCGATTGCTTATGGCTGTATGGTTTATGGAACAGCAAGTGATACACCAACTAAAGAAAATACATGTGATGCAGATGCATGCTCTGAGAATGTGTTGTGGGGCTTTTAGTACTTCTCCTGTGAATGCTGTACACGTTGAAATGGGTAAAATTCCACTAGAAGTGAAAAGGCAACAAATAACTATTGGTTATCATTAAAAGGACATATGGATATACACCCAACTAAGTCTGTGTTTCTTGAAAATTGGGAACATACACAAGGTAACATTAAAAGCATAGGATGGACAGGAAATAGAATGGCCCAAATAATGGGTATAGATCAGCTGAAATACTCTCAAAGTGTGCCATTACCTGAAGCTGGATCAAAAGATCCTGAATCTGGGAAAGTAGGAACCGCGGTATAGGCTATGTTCCAAAGTACCAGGTAAAAAGTGAAATTCAGATAATTTAATGGTGTTTACAGCTAAGCTTGTAGCAATATATCTGTCTCTACAGTGGGTTGAAGAAACAAGGCTAGACAAGGTAGTCATATGCTCTGTTTCTTCAGCAGCCTACAATATGGTTATTCTTACTGTAGACAGGATTTGATACATTGGAACTGTGTACGTATTGTATAATCAAGGAATACATATTAACTTTCTTTGGATTCCTGCCCATGTAGTTATAAAAGGAAATGAGACAGTGGATAAACTAGCAAAAAAAATGTAATAATGTTGATATCACAATTAGGGTTGCCAACCGTTCCGTATAATACGGAATCGTCCCGTATTTGACACATAAAAGTCTTGTTCCGTATTGAACCGATACGGAACGCACTTTGTTCCGTATTTTTGAGAATCAATTCAGTGCAAATCCGTGACAGACACACACATAGCTTCTAATATATGTCAGACTATGAACGAAGACATTTGTAAGGCTATGATAAGAAAAAAAACAGACGGTGCGTGCGGTAGATACTAATTTCTCCCCGTTTGTCTATGATCAGCGTCGCGTTTTTGACATCTTGGAACATCATCAGAGAATGCCCTTTTAATTGGTCGTTTCAGTCATTGTGAGTCATGTATCGCAGCAACGATGATGACAAGTGACAACAGCGGGAAATGTGAAAATGACTAACGTTACTTCCAAGCAGCCGGCGAAAAAGAGCACAAAAATATAGAATTGAATGGTAAATAGCTGCACAATGTGCTTAGTCTGGAGGTTTATTTGTTTCTGTGAGATTTTCCTATTTGCTTCTCTTGAACCCTTCAACCTGCATCATTTCAACTTAATTGTGTTTAACAGCAGAATTTGTGGTGAAAAACTACATTAGCCATTTTCGTTGTGCATATATACAGGTGTTGTATTGCTTGAATGCATTATTTATTTGAGTGCAATATTTCCTTTCCAGTGCAAAACAATAATACATAAAAAAACCCGGTAATATATATAAAATATATATTTAATATTTTCTTTATTAGCTGTTTTTTTATGTACTATTGTTTTGCACTGGAAAGAAAGTTAACTAAAATGGATGTATAATTATATAATATAAAGATATTTGCACTACACATCCTTAAAATGTTGTCAAATTAAATGTCACATGTCACCAACCCCAATCCCCCCCCCCCCCCCCCCCCCAATCCCCCTTTTCAGAAAGTTGGCAACCCTATTCACAATTCTCATGAGCAAATCTGAAACTAAGGCAATTATTAGAAAAGCTACAAATATTATATGGCAAAAAAATGTTGGATAGAGGAAAAAAGGGAAGACATTTTTACAGTAGCCTATTCTAGTAAATGTTAGTAGCCTATAGAAAGAGGATTCTCAACAACACTAAGAAGAATAGAAGAATCGATATTAAAAAGATTTTGTGGACTTAATGGGAATCTATAAAAATTAAAAAGCATAATAATGGTTTGTGCAGTCATTCTAATGTAGAAGAGACAGTTGAACATGTAATATTATATTGTAGGCCTACATTGTATGAAAATGAAAGAGGAATGTTGCTTATAAAATTAGAAAGCCAAAAGGACTCCAAGACATGTCATTAAAGGGATAGTTCACTTTCAAATTAAAAATCTGTCATCATTTACTCACCCTCAAGTTGTTTCAAACCTGTATTAATTTATTTCTTCTGCTGAACACAAAGAAAGATATTTTGAAGAATGTCAGTAACCAAACAGTAGTCTGTACCCATTGACTTCCATAGTAGGAAAAAAAAATACTATGGAAGTCAATGGGTACAGACTACTGTTTGGTTACTGACATTCTTCAAAATATCTTTCTTTGTGTTCAGCAGAAGAAATAAATTAATACAGGTTTGAAACAACTTGAGGGTGAGTAAATGATGACAGAATTTTAATTTGAAAGTGAACTATCCCTTTAAGAATCTGTTGGCAAGAAAACAAGGTATGAAAGATGAGGTGTTACAATATAGCCAATAAAAGCAACAAGAATGCATCTGAGAAGATAATTAAGTAACTTACTAAGGATTTTTTTTTTTTTTTTTTGCAAGTGTCTTTCCGCATTGCTGTTCCACACTCCAGTTCAGTTGATGGCGGTAATGCGCCTAAAAGCTGGTTTGCCAACCGCCAATAAACAAGAAGAAGAAGAAGTAGTCAGCGTCGAGTCTTCTGAGGTAAGGCGAACAGTTTATGTTATTTCTCGTATTAACACGTCCATCAAACACACTTTATGCAGTTTGTTTAAGCTTATTTCTTTATTGGTTTCATCGGGCACAGCGCTAACGTTACTTGTGCGTCTTTTCTGGCGTCTTCCAACTGACATATTTAGTGCAGCAGTCGCGAACATGTGAGGAATATATGTTGAGTTCATTCAGATTGAGCGATTTTGTGTGATTGTTTCGATGTTTCATAGTGAGAAGTTGAACTGTTACTGAATGTCATGTCAAAAGTCAGAGTTTGAGATCTGTGAGGGCAATTGATGGGAAGAGACACGTGAGACACTTTAATAACACATAAATAATAGGTCTATAGAAAATTATTTGATACAGTTAAAAGTTGTTTGTGGTAACGTTACTTTTTATTTTATAAAGGTTTTATTATCATTGTCAGTTACAAAACGGTAACTAGTGGTTGTTGAAAAGGAGTGTCTTTGTTTTTGTGTTATTGATGTTTTACACAATGTTGTAATATTGTGAGAAATAACAGTATTTTCTTTCAGTAGAGCACTTTTATAGATTTTTATATATCCTCACTCAAATAACTTCGTTGGGGTTAGTAGGATAATGTATGTAGCCTAATATTATAGTATAATAAATTGAGATGATCTACTCATCAATATTAAAAGAGCTGCTGAAAAAACTCTTATTTCACATCAATATTTCCTGTTTTCATCTTATTATGCTGATGTCTCCTGTAAATTGACAGCTCATTTAATTTGTGTCAACAGACAAATTTATTTCTGTTTAGGCTTTCAACTGTTTTTCTTACTATTATTTATAGCCTAATAATTGACATTACATTTACTTGTATTCAATTCTATATTTCTTGATTTCTGACTGTATTTATACTGAATAATATTAGGATTAGCAATAAAAAGAATTTATGAATTAGCATAATTTACTTTACGATAAATAGATAGACAGATATTAAAGGAACACTTCACCTCTGGAAAGATGAATGTGTATTTAAAATGGGTCATTTATGTAGAAGAAATGTGAAATTATTTTTGAATTTGGAGCCTTCTAGACTGAGAAAAGCCAGAAAATATATTTTTGGCTTATGGGGATGAAAGACAACAACTCCCAGAATGCACTTGCTTCGCTGCCCTAGGAGGCCACGCCTACCGGTAAGAGATCGCAGTAAACAACAAGGCTATGCTACTAGTGAGTCTCCGTGAGTCTGCCCAGTATTTTGATGTCGCCCAAAATGTCCAGGATTCGGCTTTTGCGTTCTTCACTCGCCATTCCTTATGTTTACTGTGACGAGCAGGAACGAGACTGACGGCCGCGGAGAACGATGCGAGCCCGGTGGCGTGATTACTGATGAGTGGCGCCGGCGCCTGTGAGACGCACCGGTCTCGTATCTCTCACGGAGGATTTTCCTAGCAATGTTAAAACGCACATCAAACAATCACTTGTTTAGCGTTCATGTAAACACTACATTCAGATTCACCAATCGGAATGAATTCAGTTAGATTGAAACAAAAGGTGTGCATGTAAACAATGAATGCGACTGCAGAAAGCAAAAGCCGAATCCTGGACATTTTGGACGATCTCGACGGCCGGACATGTCCGGGAAAAAGAGGATGGTCACCGCTACTACTCAGCTTTCTCCACAGAATAAGAAACTTTTAGCTTAGCTTCCAAATAAAGAATGGCTGACACTATATGTACATTCTGTGAGTGAGATCCCTCTATGGGCGGGTTGAAAACATGCGGAACAGCGCCTTCTACTGGATAAATGATGAGCTAGTGTTTGTAGTCTTACCCTTATTCAAAGAAATTTGACTTCCTGCTTTTTATGACGCAAATTGACGATTTTTGCGTCATAAAAAGCAGGAAGTGGAACACTTAAATCCTTATTTCTCCCATCTCAGGGGAAAATAAGGGAATAAACCATGACCATTCGAAAATGTGACTGGGTTTCTAAAGATACAAAGTCTAATGCAAATGGGTGAAGTGTTCCTTTAATACTTAGAAGTAGGAATGGACAATAACTCAATATCAATATATATCGCTATATTTTTTTTTTTTTCAATAACAGTGATAGTTATTTTAAACACATCCCGATATACATTACAGGCATGGGCTTCGTTTCCGTTTTCATTTTTACTGCGTGATAAATATAAGCAGCACGGTACAGCGGTTCATATTTTCATTGTCTCCAAATTGACCGTTCACAAAGACCCGCCCCCTTTAGTTACTGTTGCTATGTCCGACAAGCTACGCCACTCTCACACCACACCATGTTCTCATGCAGTGAACAACACATCTTGGAGCAGAGAGGACACTGACAACACACTGACAGACAGGACAGACCAGGTTACTTTTGATATGAAACAAAGTCTCAACTTTCAAATTTGGCAATTTTGTCAAAAAATTTAAACAAATACCATTTTGTGGCTATTTCATGTGTCTGACAGAATGCTGTGTCGCCATGCATCAAATAAACATGAATGAACATCAGAAGGAATGTTGTTAACCGTGGAAAGACGTCAGTACACCATTTTTCAAGTTCAAATCCTCCAACGTTAATCTACTAAGTTAACTCTCTTGACTGCTTTTGCTGACAAAAATGTCGGATTCGGCAAATGGGGTTATTATGTGCAAACAGCTGGAAACTATATTTGTGCAGTGTGCACAAAGCTAGTGACATAAACACGCACATCAACCCTATCACTTGTTTAGCGTTCATGTAAACACTACATTCATATTAATTAGTGGTGCACGATATATCGGCCGCCGATATAATATCGTATAATATGGTCATTGTTTTACACATCGGTATCGTTCCGATGGCGAGGTTTGAACCCGTGTTTGTGTGTAGGGGCGCGCACTTCATTGTGGGCGCGCAAACTAGTCATTACATTATCTTAACTACACGCGACGCCGCGACACGCGATAAAAGGTATTTTTTCCATGTTAATCAGAGTTTATGTCCTAACCAGCCGCGACACGCGACGATTCTATTTTAGAAACTGTTTCTATTTTTCTGCGACGTCGCGCTGGAACAAACACAACGTGTGGCAATGATAATCTCAGGCACTGTTTATGTGCTTTATTTAATGTTAACAGCGTGTAATGTGACTTTGAATATCATTTAGTGCTCCAGCTTTGTAGCTGTAAAAGCAACAATGTATAATTCACCTCAGATCTTGAAATTAAACAAATGGAAACAAGAACGTTCAAACTGAAGAAACATGTATTATTTGACAAAGATTGTTTAAGTAACTCAGTAGCCTATGTATTTGAATGCTGTTTAAATGTTGTAATATTTGTGAATTTGATTATGTAGCTACTTATCCATTTTCTTGCGATTGCTGTCAAGATTACTCTCTGGTGCTGTGCACTTGACGCGAGAGCCGGCCCACACGCTGTTCTGATTGGCTCTGGGTTTTGATTGATTTGTACGCATGTCGCGTCACGGCTAGAGTGGACAGACAAATTATTTGTGGCTGGATCTTATCGCATCGCGTCTGGTACACACAGGTAAAGGTGCCCAATATCAGTCATTTCTGAAAATAAATTACAAAAGTAAAAAAAAAAAAATGTTTTGGAAAATAGCTCTTTATTTGATTATCATAAAAATGTGTTTTCTATACAGAGATATCGACATCGGTAAATATCGGTATCGGCCATAACAGCAATATTAATATCGGTTATCGGTATCGGCCACAATATTCACATCGGTGCATCACTAATATTAATCAATCAAAATGAATTCAGGGTGTCATCAACACTCAATGTCCCTCAGCAACATGTGCTTTTGTTGTTGCTAACTTTTTTTTTGGTTTGTTTTCTGCAGCAACTTTGAGCACTTTTCATAGTCTTTATCCTGGATGAAGCACTTTTTTCAATCTATATAATATAATCAACCTATGTTAGCCTATAGCTTAAAGTTAAAGATATTAATAAGTTGAGTTATGTTTATTTGACAGTGATTTCACATTTCTTGTATGAAGGCTAAATACAAATAAAATATTAACAATAATTTATTTGTACCATTTTTATCTCTAAAATATTATATAGTTTTATAGGAGGTGGTTTCAGAGACTTGGCAAATTAATTTTTCAGAAGTTTGTACAGACATTAATTGTGGGCATTCTCTGCAGTTGAGGCTTTTATATTGTTCATATCGATCTCGGAATTATCGTATCGACCGAAATTAAGAAATATGTTGTGATATCAATTTTGCCCATATCGTCCAGCCCTATTTAGAAGCATAATTTATTCTAAAATCAAACGCAGTAACTGATATATTTTTGATTTTGGCAGATCAGCTCCTCCCACACTAGGATTCATCATCAGTGAAGCTCCTCCCACATCAATCACATCATCAGTGAAGCTCCTCCCGCAGTAATTCACCAATATCTCCTGGAATATTGCCATCAGCCTACAAGTGAAGACGAGCATCATACCATCAGGAAAAGCTGAAATCTGCGTTTATTAAAGAAGTAGAACTGAAGATACCGAAGAACAAAGAGGTTGGTGTTTATTCTTCATTCAATCATGATGCTGAAAAACATTCATGTTATAAAGCTTCAAAAACTTCATCACATTTAGGTAAATAGGGTAGTTAAACTATCAAATGGTACAAATTGTTCAACGAATGGTCTGTAAAGGGAGGTTTGAGAGGTTTATATTTAATTGTAGCCTGGGAAAACCCAGACCACTTCCGGCAAATTTAGATTTGCTCTGCAAGTGGGTCTGGCAAAGAGCCCATTGAAACCCATTTCCAGTCCGTCGAAATCGCGGCACCAATCAGAAACGTTGGGGCGGGCTTTACACGATGACGACAGAGCAGAGACGGTGACGCAGATTTTGTACATTACAAAGATGGATGCCGCCGTGGAACATCACAACATCACTCGTTCGAATCAGCTATCGCGTCTGTTTCAAGCGATTTAAAATTGTCATTTTCGTTAACACAAACAGAGAATTGCTTAGAGTCTCGAGATGTGTCTCCGTCGCTCTGCATACGTCATGACATTCATCGCTCTGATTGGTTTTAGATCTATCCGACGTCCGTTGGTGACGCCCCTGTGGAAATGAATTGTCTATGGAGCTTTGCCAGACCCTTACTCAGTTACAACTGAGAGTGGTCTGGGTTTTCCCAGGCTAATTTAATTGTTAACATCAAGTCAAACTAAACATTATTTCATTTAAATGACATTTAACGAAAAATGTTATTTAAGTTACCTTTAAAAAAAAAAAAGTCACCATTTCCGAACAAGCTTACGATTAGGGGAATATACACAACAAGCTTACAATTAGGGCTGGGCGATATATCGCATTACATTGTTAGGCGTATCCAGTGCCGGCTCTAGCCCTTTGGTTGCCCTAGGCGAGATTGAGTTTTGCGCCCCCGTAACGTAACGACAACCCTAGAGGGAGCCCGCGCCCTAGAGATGCGCGGATGGGCTATTATTTCATCCGCAACGCAACCGCATCACAAAACTCATCGTCCGTCCGCCATCCATCCGCACCAACATTTTTGACCAATTTTCAAAACCGCACCGCCCGCCATCCGCTGATTGGGCGATGCAAGGCGCTGCTGATGACAGCCGAGAGACTAGAAAGCTCTTACCTCAGAATATCAGCAGTGAACTCCATCTCCGATCGGCGCACAGGGACAAAAATAAACAAATAGCCTAAATTAAACACACTTCGGCAAACCTGACCTTATCTGATAGGCTACTGTACAATATTTTCATTGTAGCCTAATAGAAAACGCATTTTGGCACATCATTTCAACATGCTGCTATTTAGCCTACTACTAATAAATGCCTATTTCACTTTATTTTTTAGCAAATAGATAGAAAGCTCGAATAAAATAACATGTCATTTACATTAGGCAAACTGTCAAACTGTCACATCACGCGCTGTGCATAGGGCACCAAAAAATAGCGTAATGAAAAATCATTAATCATAATGCTGATATTATTTCAGTATAGAAATGCAGACATCCCAAGTCTCCCGGAAGTCTCCTGGGAGTCTCCCGCATATTGATAGCGGCTCACTGATGCCCGCAAATTAGTTAAAATCTCCCGGAATCTAGAGCGAGCGCGCCCGCGAGACAGAGACTGTGCTCCAAACCACGTAGCGTGTGCACGGCAGAGAGGGGGAGAGAGCAAGAGACCGCGCGTGCGTGCCTCATGAAGCGCATGTAATATCATTCCCCTATTTTCTTTTTTTCGATGTAGGTTTGGTCAGATAACAATATTTAACAATGTATACATATATTTTTAATTTGATTGGTTAAACCGCCCGAATTTAATTAAAATATCATTTTTTCGTCACGTCATCCGCCCGATCATCGGCACGCCCCCAACACATTTGTCGCCCTAGGCAACCGCCTAGTTTGCCTATAGCAATCGCCGGCCCTGGGCGCATCTCGTCAGTAAAGCCGGTTCCTTGAGAAGTAGTAAATCACCATCACCTGCTTTCAGATGCAGCGGCATTTACTACACAGAGCCGTAGTTAACTGACAAGCTGAGGCATATCGCATTAATTATCGCAGGCGATACGTCTGCGATATGGCTCAGCTTGCCAGTGACTTACGGCTCTGTGTAGTAAATGCCGCTGCATCTGAAAGCAGGTGATGGTGATTTACTACTAATCAAGGAACCGGCTTTACTGACGAGATGCGCCTTACAATGTCATGCGATATATCGCCCAGCCCTACTTACAATATATGTTAAAGTTTTCTTTTAGTTGAAAACATTAAACAGTTGGCCTGTGTGTTTACAAAAAATATAAAGTAACATATAAAATATAAAGAACAAAAGCATTTAAGCTTAGCAGCGCGAATGAAAAAAAAAAGCCTAATAAAGCAGACATCGCAAGATATCGTAGAGAACATACACTTGAGTCCGCATGATTATTGTGTTTATATTGTTTCACGTTTATCTTGAGAAGAACAATATCTACATTAAGTTTCTAACAGCACTTTCCGTTTTCTGTTCTTAAACCTCTCCCTCAACGAAACTTAAAGGAAGAACATGTCTCAAAATCATTTTGCTATTAGATAAGTTATCATCTCGCGCTACAGCTGCGCTGACCTGCAGTCGTGATGCAGTGATGTGGACAGCTGTCTTTCCTCAGTCACTGCTGTTTGTATTTCATGTGATTTCTCATTGTGTTGATATTATAACTCATATTAATTAGTTCATTTGATAAAAAGTAATTCCATTTCGAGGCAGACGACGACATTATGTGATCAAATACAAACAACTTGTTAAACACGCGACACCCAGTGGATTTAGTTCCAACTGCGAGTGCTTGGGATTTATCATGGATTCACTGCATTTATGGCCACCAAAGCAACGTCGTAAAATTCGAATAGTATTCAAAAGCGTGAAATTTTGCACCCTTTGTTTGAACATTTTATTTCACGGGCCTTTCTGAAAAAAACATTCCAATGCCCTATCATATAGGAAGGCCTCAGGACAGGGTCCATTGATGGAGATCCTCAAGCAGGCAGCCAGGTGTTCTCCTTGAAGCTGGTTTCGGCAAAAAAATTGTTTTTACCACAAAATTCACTAAAATAAATAAAATGTATAATTATTTGTTGTGCTTATAGGGGTGGGCGATATGGCAAAAATATCATATCACGATTTTTTTTCAGGAAAATCACGATTTTATCACAATTCTCTTTCATGTTGGTTTTACTATTTTGCCAGTGACTGAGCCTTACAGACAAACTAATGAGGCCAGCTATTGGCTATTCGCTACTTCTCCTGCTGTACTGGCTGAGTAAAACCTCCGGTGGCTCATTACTGCCACACTTTGGTCACCGCATATTTAAAATATGCACAAAATGAGCCGCTTACGGCAAATAAAAGTTATTTAGCAACTAATCGAAGACTAAATTAGTTGACAACTATTTTAATCGATTAAATCGATTAGTTGTTTCAACTCTACTACATGATATACAAATGAAATAAACAGTGTTTTATTTTTTCAGCTACAGTAGGTGTATTTAACAGTAGCATCCAAGAAAGAAATTAAATGAACAAATATAAAAATTACACTACATAGACATCACTGTATAAATTATGCATTGATTCTTATTAAAGCTACTTTTAAAGTTCTCACTCAAGAGCAGTGAGTGATTTTCTCTTTGAGTTTTGTTGTGCATACCTGTCATTTCCAAGGTGTTTAATTTTCCACTTTACCTCCTCATGCTCATGTTGAAGTCAGCAGGACTATACCTAAAAAAAAAGAAAGAAAAAAAAGCTGTGAACATGCTGATATCAAGAGAAACTAGGGCTGCACGATTTTGGGAATACATTTTAGATTTGTTCTGGTTAAAATTGCTTTTTAAAATTTATAAAATACACACACACACACACACATATATATATATATATAAAATGAACACCAGGTTTGTTGTGCCTTGTAGACATACGTGCAGGGCTGCATAAAATAATAACAATAGTAGGCTATAGCAGGCCTCGTTAAAAAGGAACACTTCAGTAACACTACACTAGAGAAATATATATCTATTATCATATGGTACTTCAAATGTTTACATCGATATGACGTTATGAAATGAGATTGGAGTAAAAACATGAAGCCTATGTTTGGTGCGTTTTGCGGTACGGGACTAATTTGTAAATCGCGTCCGATATGCATACATATATTTTTTCTCATACTAATTACACATGTACGTTTGTTTGTGTGGAAAGCATTCGGAAACGTCAACAGATGAGCGCATCAGCGCACAGAGCAACAAGGCTCTTAACACAGGCGCGCATGCACGTGTTTCGTTGTCACGGCTACAAATTTCCGCACACAGGAAGACAGGTAATATGGTTATGGTAATATTTTACATGTATTTTAATCACAAAAACGAACGTTTCCATCAAGTGAAAGCATCAGGCACATTGGCTACCTACATAATAAGCTGTTTTAAATTGCATCTCTATTTGCAATCTCTATGTTTTGCGCGTGTGGGTGTGGTCACATTAAAACTAATGAGCAAGGGTTTGAGAAACTGGATATCTTGTTGGTTTTATACAAATTACTTAAACAGAGAATATTTGTTTTCGTTTTGAATCAGATAATTTAAAACTACACACTCAAATGATTATAAATATATAGAGCTCACAAATGTGTGACAAGTATTCGCTGAGTTTTGTTTATGTTTAGAGACGTGCTCAAGAAAAAAAAAAGTTCACGAGATGGAGAGGCAGAAAGCACACCCTGTTTAATTTCTTTATTTTACAAAAGCACAACGTTTTGTTTTGATTGTAAGTGGACACATACAAAAGTAGACATCTCACAGATTCTTTTTTCTTATTTATTAAGTCTGTATGACCATACATGGCGGAGTATTTTAAGTCTATGTTGCTGCTATGTAAAAAAAAAAAAACAGCAAAACGCGCCCGCACGCTTGCCGACCCCAGAGGGTTAAGTGGCTTTAAGTACCATGTACTTGCATAGAAAAATAAGTACAATGTACTCATGTGTTCATGTTTTATTGTAAAACACTTTTGCTGCTATTGCGGTGTGATACGGGTAAGGTTAGGGACAGGTGTGCTGGTATGGTTAATTGTAAGGGTGGGTTAAGGTGTAAGGGAAGGGTCAATAGTGTAATTACAAATGTAATTACATACATTCAGGCCTGATAGCGCTCCTGCAGACGTGTCTGCGAAAAAAATTAAAATAAAAAATCAGTGTCGTGTGATAATTCCCAAGATCTGAGAGGCGCTTTCACTAAACCACACCAGTAAGCCTACTTCAGCCAATCGGTAATAGGGTAGGGGCTGATTTTGGCCAATCAGATTTTCAGCAGTCACTCCACGTGCAAATTTGTTTTGTGTTTCCCACACTAGCAGCGCGAAACGTAGCCAAAGTCATGGATGTATTTTTTTAGTCTATGGTTCGTGCAAGGTGCTTGAAGTACTTGAATTTGACTTATTAAAATTTAAATCCTGTGAAACCCTTGAAAACAGCCATATATTTTAAGAGGTACTTGAAAAGTGCTTGAATTATTAAAAACAGGGATGCATCGATACCCAGCAACAACCGATAGGCCTACATGCAGCGTGTGTAGTAACAGAGAGCTGTGGTGTGCGAGCTGATAAGAGAAAAACGCGCAGTGGATTAAGCGCGCAGCGAAACAGACGCGCGAGAGGGTCGAGCTCATCCCACAGACATTAAAACGAGCCATGTAGATTATTATCAACGTTAACTGGCGAGAGAGAGAGAGAGAACCCGCGCGCACAATTCTGTTGAATGCTCTTGATTGCTGACACTCAGCGCGTGTTATATGGATGAAAACTAAATCGTATATGTTACTTAACCTGTTAGCCTTCACCAGAGCGAGGACACACTGAAGCGTTTTTTTTATATATAGTTCAAAGTTACTATCAGATTTAATGTTATTACCTTGACAAACTATACATCATTAAAAAGATATAAGTCTCACGTTTCAGTATTTGACCACTATTGTATTCTGAGAAAATTATAGTGACAGTTATGTCTTAATTTGTGTCAGGATTTATGTATTGAAAAAATGAGTCGATACCTTTAATGAATTATGAGCATCAGCCGCGTCCATTCATAAAAAAACTCCCCTGCTGTTGTCATGACAGCGCGTGACAAAACAACGTCCCTCAGGGCTTTTGGCTCAAAAATGTGCAGATTTGGAGAAATATTGATAGATTCTCATAGGTTTACATCAGATTTCTATAGACAGGAATAATATTTATTGAATTTATATCAAAAGGCGTCCATGTAATCATAATGCGCGCTGGATACTCTGATGTACTGTGTTTTCAATCCATACAGCAGACTGAGGGCGCCAGAGATACACAGAATAATCCATATATGGATGCACTGCACATGAAGAAGAGCCATACCATGTGACCTTCCAGGACGTCACTGACATAAACAAAGCTAGCTTTCAGAGATCGTTGTAACATGCAGATAAAGATGTTTTGAAGACAATAAACATGATTGCAATGATATTTGATTTATCTGTGTTCTTCGAGCCATGTCAGGTATTTTTATAATAATAGATTATATTTATAATGTAATGCTAATCGATAGACTTTATCGTCGTGCAGAATACCATAAACTAATATATGTTCTGTCTGATTTTCTTTTCTGAAGCCAAATAAGCTCATAGAAGATTATTTAAAACACTCGACTTGCGCTATAAAGTAAGTTTGGAGCACAAACATGGTTTTAATCTCATAAATTGTCGTGTATTGATGGTGTGCTAAGCTAACATGCTAGCTAGCTCTCTAGTTGCACCTGCCATCTAGCTGTTATTTTTTATGATTTTTTCTAAATAGGAATACTTACTGAAATATTTCTTTATTTAAGAAAGGCATTTGATACAGTTTCAAATGTGAAGTGAGGATTATAAAAGAAATTAGGGGGTGAAACAGCGTGAATAGCCAGTCGTTAGCCATTATAATGCAAACAAAAGAAATGCATATTACCAGGGCCATAACCAGGCTGGAGATGTGTGAATGTGAGCAGGAGAGACTGACACTGAATGGGGCTCGTTTGCACCACAAAACAATAGAGACAATAGACTGAATAGATGCTACTAGATGACAATAAACACAAGTTTGCATTTTAGAGTCAATTCAAAATAGTCATTTGAGATGATCTTGAAAAACATTTAACAAAATACAGAGTTTTAGACTTATCACCTTCAAATTTTAAATATAACATGGTCAGACATGTGTCTTTAGCTGGAGTGCATTTCTAGATTGCTACAGTGCCAACTTCAATTTCATTTTCATGAAGATGTTTCATAAAAATAAATTTCTAATAACTTACACAACTTTGAAGCTATTCATAATTTTTTTTTTCATTATGACAATAATTCATTCTACATTTCCAATAAAGTGCCAGGTGTCAGCTTTCAAATGAGACCATACTTGTGCTTTTAGGACAAAGGGTCCATGAACTGTATCTGTTTTAGGTTGGGTATGCAATTTCTGGGGATTTTTCAAAAGTGGCGCTTCAGGCTAACAGGTTAAGGAAAGTAAAAAAATTACTGTTACCTGATTTATGTATAACGAGTGGTTCCCTACATTATTACTGGACGTTTGGTTCCATGAACGCAAACATCCAAAGCGCGCGCCGCGCAAACCAGTGTCTTAGCGCTCAAATACTGAATTAAATGATCTTTCACGTCTTGCACTTGTACGGACGAATTCACTCAAAAATATGTAAAAACGCCCGTCTTGGTGAGTATCCTAGTAAACAAAGTCGGCTATCTCAAGTGAACGTATATGTTCAAATGGGGTCCGTGCGTTCGTCTTAAAGGGGCCGCAGTTTAATAAATCTGCTGCTGTGTTTTAATGTTAATAAACAAAGGTCAAATAAATTACTCACTGCTCTTGACTAACTTGGCTACCCTTTTCAACTTTACAAAAATATACATCTATATATAATTTATACAGTAATGAATATGCAATTTTTTTCACATTTGATTACTTTATTAAAATTTCTCTACCTGTTAGATCTACCCAAAAAACTAATTTGTAGCCTGCCTTTGTTCTATTGTATTTATTTGAAATTCGATTATTTGTTGTTATTTTGTTACTGACTGCTTACTTGTCTTTAATGATGTTTTTAATTCACATTAATTAGGCTGGTAGTTTTTGTTGTAGTATCAAAATTGGATTAAATAATTGGTATTTCACTGGTGTCTAAATATTTGTACCACTGACCCAATCCTCAGCACTGAGCCCTTCTGGAGCTGCTCTAAATATGTGCTGTACTATTAAATGAAAGATAAAATATGATAGAGCAATAGAATGAAGAGTGAAGATAACAGAAGCTCATACAAATGCATTTTAGCAGGCTTAATTAAGCATGAAAATAACTGAAATAAATATATATTTGATGAACAAATTATTATTTTGGTTTATCTACATTTAAAAATGACAAATGCAGTGAAAATGCAGGGATCGGTTACGGTATCGGCGAGAACCAAAAATGAAAGTATCGGACTCGTTCTGCAAAAAGTGGTATTGGTGCATCCCTAATTAAAAATATTTGTAAAAACTTGAATTTTTTTTTTTTATATCAAAATCATTTAAGGGACTATTTATCAAAATGTTCTCCCAGGGGAGTGCACCCCTGGATCCCGCTTGACAATTATGTTGATCAGGGCATATATCTCGGCTTAGGGGCCCGCTCACCTCCCAGGGAAAAAAGTTCAGGCTCAGGATTTTTTTCTACTATCACCCCTGTACATTAATTACAGCTGTAATTACATGCAGGTATTTTAAAAATATAAGTACAATGTTGAAACATGTGTGTACACAATAAGTCCATTGTATCAAATTATTAATTTCAATGTAAGTACATAGTACTTTAAGCCACTTAATATAAAGTGGGACCCATATTGATAATGCATAAGTTCTATCATTAAATAGGCTAATGCTTGATTATCATAATATAATCCTTGATTGACTGATTTTAATAGTGTACATTTTAGTGTTGTCACGATACTAGAATTTCTAACTTCGATACGATACCTTGGAAAATATCGATATTCGATACCATTTTCGATACCACAGAGAAAAAAACTGCCACAATATTAAGGGGGTATTTTTTTTATTTAAAGCTAAATATAACAAGTCTAGAACATGACAATGAGGTATATTTTACATGAACAAAAATGTCCTGAGTTCTATCTGTTAATATTTTTTAATTGGACCAGGGCTAACATGACCCGTTGTATTTGTATAACCTACTGTTATCAAAGATTAAAATATAGCCTACTGTAACAAAAAAGCACTTAACAGTATCAGATTGGAGGATAGAGTGTCAGTAATGTATAATAATAAGATTAAACATTAAATTTTCAGTTAAAGGCATTTCATTATTTAATTCAGAGATGCCATTATCTGTGTAATCAAATTGATGATAATCGCTAATGAAGGCAAATTGCAGAATTAAATAATAATTTTCTGAATAAAGTTAAATAGGCACAAGTTAATTTACATTTGACCACAGTTAAAATATTTACTGTCTAAGATTCCTCAGTCAGATTATGTTAACTTTAAGAATTACGGTGAAAAAACGAGACAACACAGACTCATATCAACAACAATACTAGGCCATCTTGGTTAATGTTTCAAAAAAGTTAAAATGAGAAGAGTTACAGTGTTTCCTTTAGGATTTTTTTAGCAGTGAGGAAAGGTCTGTCCAAACAACAAACATCCCTGATGCTGAGCGTAGCCTATGCTTGCTAAATGCTACCCCTGGAGCCTGTTCCTTAAGTCTGTTTTCACCTATAAAATATTTTTTTTAAATGAGTGATGTGAGGGATTATTGATAGTCAAACAATCTTTTGGGTGCCCGCAGCCCGCTCGCAGTGTGAAGCGCGTGTCTGCGCTGTTATCTGACATACCCGCTCGCAGTGTGAACTGCGTGTCCGCGCTATTCTCCGACTCCGACATGCCCGCTCGTGGTGTGTTTTTACGCGTGTCCGCGCCGCCCTCGCCATCTTTCCATTCACTTCACTTTTGCTATTTATCCAGAGCGAATGAGACGAGTGCGTCACGTGTGGTGTTTGTCAACGCGCCTTTGGAGAGAAGTGAAAGTGACCGCTTGGCTAGTATCGATACTTCGGGAAATTAGTATTGGTACCGTTCAGATATTTCAGTATCGATATTTATCGAAATATCGATATTTTTTGACAACACTAGTACATTTATATATTTAAAAAGCTGTGCCATTTTAAATTAAGCTGATTTGGTGAATTTTTTTATAAATAATTTAAAGTTATGTGCTGGGAGCTCACCATTCATGTGAGAGGTCTCCTATTCAGAGAATAATTACGTCCTGTCCTGTAATAAGGTCCTGTGTCCTGAAAGTTCAAGGGCAACGTTTTTGCACTTCTGTTAATGTGTAGAAGATAATGTTCACAGAATTAAATGTGACATTTGAAGTGAGTTAAGCAGTCTTATTTTCCTAATTTTTTGTAATGCCTTTGAATAATATGGGTGGCATGAATCGCAATGCTGTATCGCAATATGTTAAGAATCGCAATAATTTTGAATCGTGGCCCAAATATACCAATACTATAGCAATACATTTTTGCCAATTCCCACCCCTACTAACAAGCCTATGTATAGTTTTATTTATTAAAACCCATATAAAAATTCATCAAGTTGGTTTTTACAAATGTTTTACATTTATTCCAAAATAATAACTAAAGGCAAATAATATGTATTTAACCGATACATCTTATTTGTGAACTAATGTACAGCTATTTTTTTTAATAGTCAACTTATTTTCATCAGTCCTCAAGCTTGTTCACACTATCTATAGTTAATTTACCCAAGAAAAAAACAGTCATGTTTTCAGGCCATTTCAAGTATGATTTTGACATGAGTTGTTTACTTACTTTTTAATTAGTCTTTCCATTAACGCCATGTCTTCAGTCAGACCGATGAGAACGTGCACGAATACAAGAGGTGGGATTTATCACAAAAACCAAGAATAACTGATCATATACAATCACAGCGCGATGGAGGTCTTGCATGACATTCCCCCAATTTCTTTAATTCTCAATTACCTCCCATCAACCCCAGCCCACGCTTTATAAGGTCTGTTAACTCAATGGGCTCAGGGGAGGCTACAGAGACGCGTCCTGCTGTAACTTCACCTGCTGATGTCGCAGTTACTTATTAAAAACAAGTGAATTTTACACTTTTTAATGTCCATTTTTTTTATATTTGTGTGTTTATTTTGTGTAATATCTGTTATTTTCTCATCTAGTTTTTTTGAGGAGACACTGCCTCACTTGCCTCCTCAGAGGAAACGCCCTGATCATAAAATTTTATAGCAGTTGTCTTCTTTGTTACTTTAAGGCTCACTTTTATGTCCTTTCACTTCATGATCCTCTTTTTGAATTGTTTTGATGTACTGAAAAGGAAATTTTCTTTTTCATTTCAGACCTGATGGAAGAGAACGAGGAAAATGAAGTGGAGCAGGAACATCAGGCCAAACCTGGAGAAAAACAGTTGAGTCGATCAAAGACTAAAAATAATTTTTTAAAGAAAACGAGCGCCAAGAAATCTATTACCTGCAGTCAGTGTGGGAAGAGTTTTTCAAGGAAATATAATCTAGAGATTCACATGAGGATCCACAGAGGAGAGAAACCGTTCTTTTGTGATCAGTGTGGGAATAGTTTCTCAAGGAAATGTGCTCTAAAGCTTCACATGAGGATCCACACAGGAGAGAAGCCGTTCACATGTGATCAGTGCGGGAAGAGATTCTCATACAAAGAATGTCTTGAAATTCACAAAAGAGTTCATACCAGAGAGAAGCCGTTCATGTGTGATAAGTGTGAAAAGAGATTCGCCACCAAACAATATCTTCATACTCACATGAAAATTCATACTGGTGAGAAGCCATACACATGTGATCAATGTGGCAAGAGTTTCGCAGAAAAAACAGGTCTTACGGGGCACATGAGGATCCACACTGGAGTGAAGCCGCATGTATGCGAACAATGTGGAAACTGTTTCACAAAGAAACAATATCTTAATGCTCACATTAAAGTTCATACTGGAGAGAAGCCATTTAAGTGTGATCAATGTGGGAAGAGTTTCACCCGATCAAGTTCCCTTAAAGAACACATGAGGATCCACAGAGGAGAGAAACCGTTCACTTGTGATCAGTGTGGGAATAGTTTCTCAAGGAAATGTGCTCTAAAGCTTCACATGAGGATCCACACAGGAGAGAAGCCGTTCACATGTGATCAGTGTGGGAAGAGATTCCCAAAAAAACAAGGTCTTGAAATTCACACAAGAGTTCATACCAGAGAGAAGCCGTTCAAGTGTGATCAGTGTGAAAAGAGATTCCCTTACAAACAATATCTTCATGTTCACATGAGAATTCATACTGGAGAGAAGCCGTACACATGTGATCAATGTGGGAAGAGTTTCACACAAAAAACAGGTCTTACAGGGCACATGAGTATCCACACTGGAGGGAAGCCGCATGTATGTGAACAATGTGGAAAATATTTTCCACACAAACGAAATCTTGATGCTCACATACAAATTCATACTGGAGAGAAGCCGTTTAAGTGTGAGCAATGTGGGAAGAGTTTCATCCGATCAAGGGTCCTTAAAGAACACATGATGATCCACAGGGGTGAGAAGCCGTTCACTTGTGATCAATGTGGGATGAGTTTCAGACGCGAACATAGTCGAGAGATTCACATGAGAGTTCACACTGGAGAAAAGCCGTATGTATGCGATTTGTGTGGGAAGGGTTTCATCCGACCAGGAAACCTTAAGAGTCACATGAAAATGCACACCGGAGAGAAGCCGTTCACGTGTGATACGTGTGAAAAGAGATTCACACTCAAAAACAATCTTGATGTTCACATGAGGATCCACACCGGAGAGAAGCCGTTCACATGTGATCACTGCGGCAAAAAATTTCTTAGGGCGTCAGTCCTGAAGGCACACCTGACAGTTCATACGAAGGAGAAGCCACATTCATGTTCTCTGTGTGGCAAGAGTTTCTCACTGCGGCAATCTTTACAAAAACATGAGAAAATACACTCTGGTGTGAGAGCTTATATGTGCTTTGAGTGTGAGAAGACTTTTGTTTCAGCAAGCAGTTTAAAACAGCACCAGAGAATTCACACTGGAGAGAAACCTTACAAGTGTTCACACTGTGACAAGAGATTCAGTCAGTCAGCAAATATGAAAACACATGAGAAGATCCACAGCAGAGAGAAGCTGCACAAGTGTGATCAGTGCGGAAAGAGTTTCACTATTAAAAGTCACCTAAAGCTACACATGAGGATCCATGAGGTGGAGAAACCACATCAGCGCAGTCTGAGATCACGGTTAGTAGTTCATCTTTATGTGCTGAGCAAACAAATTCTCTTACGTGTAAGTTAGGGACAGACAAATCACCCTGTAGCCCAAGACTGGTCGCCCACTGAAGCTAAGCAGTGTCGAGTCTGGTCAGTACCTGGATGGAAGACTCCTGTTAACCCTCTGGGGTCTAAGGGGTCTTTGGGGTCCCTTGAGATGTTCTGACATGCCCTGACATTTGTGCATTTTTCAGTTGCTTATAAACATATTAATGGCAAAGGTGTCGTTACACTCTATTTAGCACAAACAGGGGCTACCATAATATGTGAGCAACATGTATGTACATGTTTGTATTTTTGAAAGAATAATGTTTATGCAAGGTTATTCAAAAAATTAAAGTGTGAAATAAGGCCACAAAACACACACTAAATATGTGTTCACAATACTTTTGACTAATGGATGTTGTCGTCTAGAGTTTTTCCTTCAAAATGATCTGAAAATCACCCTGCCTAATCATTCACATAAAACAATACATTGTGACACAAGAAAGAATGTGAAAAAAAAAAAAAAAAAAAATTCAAAGTTAAGGATTCATTAGTTTGATATAGCCTAACGTTACATTGGAACAAACACTATAACATCTTAGTTGATGAGTTTATTTTTGACAAAATATATATTTAACATAAGAGCAGAAACTGGCTAACAAAAGCTTATTTGATGTCTATTTTAGAGTAAAAACGTTATAATCTATCCAAAACTAGTCAACGAAATGTTGTCTTTCATATTTCGTCTGTAACAGCAGCCTCTGTGCCGTTTATTCATTCACACATAGAAACACGATTCAAATCCTCAGCTGTATCCATTGCTCCTCGAAGTGAAACCAGCACTTCTGAGGTAAATATCCCAGGATTATTCCTCCTCACAGCCTCGCAAGACGACATAGTACATTCATCTGATTAAACTTGATGTGTTTTATCGAGTTGGTGAGGGCGTTGACACGTTTTGCATGTAATGCCTCAGACCACTTCCGTTTAAATAGCGCGCGCTCTCCATGGGTGTGGTCACATTAGCAGAATAATGAGCTGCGATAATGACTGACATCTCTCTCTTTTTATATAGATTACGTGAACAGAGAATGTTTGTTTTAGTTTTGAATTAGATAATTTAAAAGTACACTTAAAAGTACACTTAAATTATTATAAAGATATATTGCTCATGCCTGGGTGAATGGTATTTGCTGAGTTTTGTTTAAGTTTAGAGACGTGCACCAGAAAAAAAAGTTCACGAGACGGAGCGGCAGAAAGACCACCCTGTCTATTTCCTTTATTTTACAAAAGCACAACGTTTTGTTTTGATTGTAAGTGGACACATACAAAAGTAAACATCTCACAGATGATTGTTTCATATTTTTTAAGTCTGTATGATCATAAATGACGGAGTTTTTCAAGTCTACTTTGCTGCTATGTGGAAAAAAATAGAGCAAATCGCGCCGGCGTGATTGCTGACCCCAGAGGGTTAAAATTGGGCTGCTGTTGGAAGAGGTTTTAGTGAGGTCAGCAGGGGGCGCTGCTCACCCTGTGGTCTGTGTGGGTCCTAACGGCTCAGTATATTGACCGGGACATCATACTGAAACTGTGTTTATTTGTGCTATATCTTGTAGTTAGATTATTTATTTTTTCCCCCTTTTTTTTATTTGACAGTAGTCTTTTTATTTTCTTCCTGAACATAGTACATACTTTACCGTACCGAAATGTGAACCTAAAACCGTGATACAAACCGAATGGTGAGCAATGTGAACCGTTACACCTGTAGTGCCGACGGATAGTGTCATGCGCCGCTAAAACTTGTGCCATGTGCTGACGGATAGTGTCATGCGCCGCTATAACTTGTACCATGTGCCGACAGATTGATTCAAGTACCACTAAAACTTGTGCTATGTGCCGACGGATAGTGTCATGTGCCACTAAAACTTGTGCTATGTGCCAACGGATTGATTCATGTGCCACTAAAGCATGTGCCGACGGATTGTGTCGTGTGCCAATAAGCTTGTGCCATGTGCCGATGGATTGTCATACGCCAATAAGCTTGTGCCATGTGCCGATGGATTGTCATACGCCACTAAGCTTGTGCCATGTGCCATCGGATTGATTCATGTGCTACTAAAGCTTGTGCCATGTGCCGACGGATTGTGTCATGTGCCACTAAGCTTGTGCCATGTGCCGTCGGATTGTCATGTGCCACTAAAGCTTGTGCCATGTGCCGAAGGAATGTCATGTGCCACCAAGCTTGTGCCATGTGCCGACGGATTGTCATGTGCCACTAAAGCTTGTGCCATGTGCCAACGAATTGTGACGTGTGCCAATATGCTTGTGCCATGTGCCGATGGATTGTCATGTGCCACTAAGCTTGTGCCATGTGCCGTCGGATTGATTCATGTTCCACTAAAACTTGTGCCATGTGCCGACAGATTGTCATGTGCCACTAAAGCTTGTGCTATGTGCCGACGGATTGATTCATGTTCCACTAAAACTTGTGCCATGTGCCCGACAGATTGTCATGTGCTGATGGATTGATTCATGTGCCACTAAAACTCGTGCCATGTGCTGATGGATTGATTCATGTTCCACTAAAAATCGTGCCATGTGCCGACGGATTGTCATGTGCCACTAAAACTTGTTCCATGTGCCGACAGATTGTCATGTGCCACTAAAACTCGTGCTGATGGATTGATTCATGTTCCACTAAATCTCGTGCCATGTGCTGATGGATTGATTCATGTGCCACTAAAACTCGTGCTATGTGCTGACGGATTGATTCATGTTCCACTAAAACTTGTGCACTGTGCCGACAGATTGTCATGTGCCTCTAAAACGTAACCTCGGTTCTCTCTAGAAGAGGAACGAGTACTGTACTGTGAGTACTGTAAAAGTCATCCTTTTCCTCGGAGGCCGGCAGAGCCGACAGGGAGATAACCTGAGCCCTGAACAGTGTGTTGAGGGACTTAGGCACATACCCATGTTTCGGCTTTAGTACGACTTTGAGTCATTAGGCCCGAACTCCATACACTACGCTCTCACCGAGAGCGCTTGTAAATCCCCCACACGCTTCATTGAAGTGAGAGCCAGAAGAGCCAGAAGAAACGCTGTCTTGAAAGACAAGTGCTTCATGTCAACTGAGTGTACAGGCTCGAACGGGGCACCCTTTATGGCATCCAGTACCGTAGAAAGGTCCCAGACGGGGACTGAAGGAGGTCTGGGAGGATTCAATCTCCTAGCTCCTTTAAGGAAACGAACAACCAGATCGTTCCTACTAAGTGATCGGGCAAGCGTTGGATTGACGAACGCTGCTATAGCCGCCACGTAAACTTTGAGCGTGAATGGGGTCCTACCCTTATCCAGCAGCTCCTGTAGGAAGGAGAGAATCTCCATTTCCCTCACTGCAGGGGTGATACACCCCGGGCTGAGCCACCAGCCAGAGAACACAGACCATTTAGAGGAATAGAGCCGTCTAGTGGACGGGGCTCTAGCCTGCTCGATCGTGTCTAATACTCCTTTTGGGAGGTTAGCGGGTACCCGTTGATGGCCCACACATGTAGGGACCAAAACTCCGGGCGAGGATGCAAAATTGAGCCCCTGGCCTGAGAGAGGAGGTCCCTCCTCACTGGTATCAGCCATGGAGCAGTGCTCGTCAGCTGCATCAGTACTGGAAACCATGCTTGGTTTGTCCAGAACGGAGCCACGAGTAGCACTGAGCATCCACTTTTCCTGATTCGCTCCAATACCTGAGGTAGAAGCGAGACAGGAGGAAAAGGATAGAGCGGGCAGCGGAGCCACACGTGGGCCAGCGCGTTCTTGCTCTTTGAGAAAAATTTCAGACAATGAGCGTTTTCCTGAGATGCAAACAGGTCTATTTTTGCTCTGCTGAATGTCCTCCACAGCAGTTGTACTGTCTGTGGGTGTAGACCATTCTCCCGTAGGAACATTGTTCCGTGAGAGTCCGTCTGGGCAGATATTCAGGTGCCCAGACACGTGTAATGCTCTCAGCGAGCGCAGGTTGTGCTGGGCCCAAACCAAGAGGTGTTCCGTTAACCTGTAAAGGTTTCGGGATTTGACACCGCCCTGGCGATTTATGTAGGCCACTACTGACATATTGTCCGAACAGACCAGGACATGATGTCCTTTTATCAGGGGACAAAAGCGCATCAGCGCAAAGTTCACTGCCAACATTTCCAGGCAGTTTATGTGTGGTAGCCTGTCCAGTTCTGACCACTGGCCAAAGAACGGTCTGCCCTAACGCTCCCCCATGCATCCGTAAACACCACCTTCACGCTCGAGGAAGTCCCCAGGCTTACACCTGACTGGTACCAGTCTGTCACACTCCATGGTATCAGAGCTGACACGCATTCCTGATCGACCTTGAGGCGACAAAGACCGTAACCCATGCTCGGCGCGGCACTCGTGCTTTCAGCCAGAACTGCAGCGGGCGCATGCTCAGCAGACCCAGCTGTAGTACTGATGATGCTGAGGCCATGAGACCTTCCTGAGCGGAACTATGGAGCCGCTGCGGAAGGATGCAATCATGTGCAGAATACTCAGTCTGCGCTGTGAGGACAGCTGTGCTGTAATAGACAGCAAGTCCAGTTCTGTGCCCAGAAAAGATATTTTCTGACTGGGAGACAGTGAACTTTTTGCCCAGTTGACTTTGAGACCTAAAAACTCGAGGCGATCGAGTAATATGGTCCTGTGCTGTACAAGCTCTGATCGCGATTGGGCTATAATCAATCAATCGTCCAAGTAATTCAGAATTCGTACGCCTCAGAGTCTCAGGGGTGCCAGCGCCGCGTCCATGCACACTGTAAACATACGAGGTGCTAGAAATAGGACGAACGGGAGGACTGTATACTGATACGCCTGGCCCTCGAAGGCGAATCTCAAGAATCGCCTGTGACGTGACGCAATTTGTATTTGGAAATACGCGTCTTTCAGATCTATTGCCATAAACCAGTCCCCTCGGCGAATCTGCGCAAGGATTTTTCTGGTCGTGAGCATTCTGAACTTGCGCTTCACAAGCACTTTGTTCAGCTGCCTCAGATCTAAAATGGACCCCTTCGCTCTGAGCTTGAGATAAAGGCTCTATGGCCCCTTTGCTCAATAGCTTCGCTGTTTCGGCTCGAAGTAGATGTGCTACTTCTGTTTTTACCGTAGTTCCGACCCTCGCCGTATAACGGTGGGGGCGTCGCGAGAACTGTAGCGAATAGCCTCTTTTTATAATGTTCAGCACCCACTCTGAAACCCCGGGAAGTTTTCCCCACGCATTCGCATGAGTAACTAGGGGTAGAATGAAATCTGGGCCCTGGTCGCGAAATGGCGGCAACACGAGAGCAACCGTATGCTGTAACATGGACGCTGTGTTTGCAGCGTTTGAGGCGGGGGGCGCGCTTAATCGGGCGGTAGTTGAGAGAGAGTGCGCGGGGCAAGCCCCGTAGGACTCGTCATGTCTGGGAATAAATGTGGGTGCTTGATAGCGGGCACATTTATAGCACTGGGAGTACTGTCTATTAGAACTGACTGACCGTGCGTTGGTTTAGTTTTTACAGAAACCGTGGGACATGCAGTGTGTAGTGATTGTGGGCACTGAATAGCGGGCACGTTCACTACATGTGATGCACAATCGACATCAGTCGATTTTATGTGTGCAAACCCTGTATTGTGTAGGGCTGTGCTTGTGTGTACGAATGGGCACTGAGTTGTGGGCATTACAGTTACACGTATTACACCATCGGCCGTGGCCGGGACACCAGAAATGACACTCTTTTTCAGATTTATCTGGGTCACCGTGAAAACGGCGTTTGTGTGCAGGCAAACGGGCCGTGATGCCGGTTTGTTGACTGCTGAATACACTGGCACGGTCGCGTGTGTTAGAACTGTGCGAGCAAAAATCTTTGTTGGAAATCTAGCCGCAGCGGGACTTGAACACCATCTTTTTCCTAGGCGGGCTAGGAAGGCGCGGAGGCCTCGGGCTTGAGTACAATCTTTGGCCGAGGCCCGCGCAGCGTGTAGTGAACGTGTAGTGCATCTTCATGCATCTTCACTACATCTTCACATGTAGTGAACGTGCCCGCTATTCAGTGCCCACAATCACTACACACTGCATGTCCCACGGTTTCTGTAAAAACTAAACCAACGCACGGTCAGTCAGTTCTAATAGACAGGTCGCGGCTGTTTAGGGCGACCTGTCGCAGAGCTGGAGCGCTTGGGCAGAAAGTGTCTCATGGCTTGCAACGTTTTCTGTACCTCGGCGAATCGGCCCGCGAAATCCTTGACAGACGATCCAAAGAGGCCAGCAGTCAAAACTACAGCGCCGAGGAACGCAGCGCGCTCTAACTCCCCCATTTCAGAGAGCGTCAGCCAAAGATGTCTCTCTGCCACGGTAACGGAGGCCCTATGGCATGTGCAGCGGATTTTGTGGCGCGAAGAGCGAGGTCTGTGGTGCTCCGTAAATCCGGCACGCGGATCGCTTCCGGGCCTTCCTCGTTGAGCTTACGGTGAAGGTTGGCCTGGTGAATCTGCAACACCGCCATCGTGTGCAACGCCGCGGGCAGCGGGCGGAGGTGCAGCTTCAGCGAATGAAGCCAGGCGAGTCCGCAGAGTCACCATAGGCAACACGTCACAGTGATGGCAGCCGCCATCGGCGAGAGCTAAAGCTGCGTGGTCCTCACCCAGGCAGGAAACACAAAGCACGTGGTGGTCCCCGTCGCTGAGTGGGGCTCTACACGAGCCACAGGAAGTGCAAGGCATCTTTAGAAAGACGCTCGCCTCTTTTAGTGCGGAAAAAATGTGTGACGCACCGGCGAACACACAAACAAAACACACACACTTTGAAAGGTTGTAATTACACACCAGATAGCGATGCAGGAAACGACATCTGAAGGCGGCGAGATGTCGACCAGCGACTTCAGTAGAGAAGGCACGTCCTGCAGTGATGCTTCTCGACGGCAGTGGCAGCTTCCTATCAGGATCCAGCGATGCGGGAGCTTCGCTGAAATGAATAAAATCAGATTATTAACAGCCGTGCTCGGATATTTATAGGCCTAGGCCACGCCTGTTCTGGCGGGACGTGACGCAGAGGGTTAAGCGTCACATAGGGCCTCGCATAGGCTGCTGCTTTTGCCGCCGAGCAGCCAATAGACGCGCAAGCTGTTCCGCCTAAGGCTGTATGCTGCTGCAAAGCGTTTTACATTATTACAAAATTAGGATTAATTTTTTAGGCTTCAATATCTTGAGAAAGAACCATTCCCGTAGCGTCTTCGACGCAGTATGAGAGAACTCTCGTAAGAGAACTCGTGCCATGTGCCGACAGATTTTCATGTGCCACTAAAACTCGTGCCATGAGCTGATGGATTGATTCATGTGCCACTAAAGCTCGTGCCATGTGCTGATGGATTGATTCATGTGCCACTAAAGCTTGTGCTATGTGCCGACAGATTGTCATGTGCCACTAAAACTCGTGCCATGAGCTGATGGATTGATTCATGTGCCACTAAAACTTGTGCGCAAAAAAGATTTGTTGGTTGATTGGTATCTATTAACCCGCGTTCAAGCAACATGAATATGATTTTCACATGTGATGTGGTCTGTTGTGTGTTTTGACTCCCGCTTGTTAGGGTGTAGAGCCCAACAGGTGGTTGGAATTTAAAAGGCTGGTTTTCCCGCTTCAGGGCAGTGAGGAGTGACGAGTACATTATGTAGTCCAGTGGTTGTCCAGACACCCTTGGCACAACTTTAAAGGAAAACTCCGGGCAATTTTTAAGTTAATCTTGATCGTTATACCTTTTGTGAGTACTGTCTATAGAAAAAAAACCGAACCGGATTGGTGCTTGCAACACGTAGCTGCTACCGCTAATGCCCAGAGCTCCACTCAGCTCAAACGGCAGTTATGGGGCATATTCATAAAGAGTGTTTTTGTGCCTCTTAACAGACACAAAATGCAATTAAAATGTCTGTCCAACATGAACAGGGTCCTTACATGACAACAAGATGCGTTTAGCAACTTAGCCATTGTTTATATTCACCTAAATATGTGTGTTTTAAACAGCTACAGTCTCGCAGAGCTGTAGTCTCGCGCTGAAGTCCCGTGGGAACTCAGTTGTAGCCGGAAAAATGTAAAAAGAAGAGTGCAGGTGGAGGAGCGTCGTGTGTGTGAAGAGTGATGATCGGAGTTGCTCACAAATGAAGAAGAAATGGTTTGTAACGTAACTATGGAGGATATAGAAGATTTTGAACGCATGGCAGAGGCTTTTGAGTTTTGCTCTTTTAGATAAGGAAAAAACGTCTGTAACCACTGCGTCACAGATGGAGCTTTGCAAAAGGATATGAACGCGCCAGATAGCACAGCTGGAACGGCGTCTGAAGGCGGCGTGGGGAGAGACTCCTAGCCGGCTTCTCCAGTCCTGCAGTCCCGCTGAGTTCTTGTTCGACGGGGGGGAATTTTTGTGAGATGAAAATGAGATGAGCCCTCATGTTGGTGGTATTCCCAGAGTATTTTATTTTCATTCGACACTCCTTGCAAATCCCGTGTTTCATATCCATCCCAGTTGTCCCCTCCTTGTTAAAAAATTAGAAGAAAGTCCATACACTTGATTTAAACGCAGACGGTGCATTTCTGATTTCTTTCTCTGATGCTGCCATGTTTATTTTATCTACGTCCTGCACGCTGACAGTCAACCCGACAGTCACCCCGCTGACCTCACCAGAAAACAAACAGCACCATCTAGTGAACTGAATGAGCAATTGCAAATGATTTTTTAGCATTCTACTACCAAAGTTAAATTCTCATGTGTAATTGAAATAATAAAAGATCGATGCTTGGTGCCGTGTATCGATACAGTATTGCGATAAATATCGCGATACTATGCTGTATCGATTTTTTTTCCCCCAACCCTACTATTTAGGTGAATTTAACCCTCTGGGAACCGCAAACGCGCCGGCGCGTTTTGTTCGTTTTTTTTTTACATAGCAGCAAAATAGACATAAAATACTCATACAGACTTAAGAAATAGGAAAAAATAAGCTGTTAAATGTTTACTTTTTTACGTGTCCACTTACAATCGAAATCAAACATTGTGCTTTTGTAAAATAAAGAAAACAAACAGGGTGTGCTTTCTGCCTCTCCGTCTCCGTGAACTTTTTTCTAGTGCACGTCTGTAAACTTAAACAAAACTCAGCGAATACTATTCACCCAGGCACCTCCTTATCTTTTAATGTGACCACGCCCACGGAGAGCGTGCGCTATTCAAACGCAAATGATCTTAGGCAATACATGCAAACCGGCCACATCAGCTCGATAAAACACACCAAGTTTAATCAGATGAATGTACTGTCATCTTGCGAGGCTATGAGGAGGAATAATCCTAAGAAGTGCTGGTTTCACTTCGAGGAGCAATGGATCCAGTTGAGGATTAGAAGTAAGTTGTTTATTCTTATATGCTTTGTTGTAATCGCGATATGAAATAGTGTCTGTAAAGCACAAAAATTCTGTGTGTGATGAATGAACGGCATATATGCGCACTGTTGCTAGTTGTGACTAATTTTGGATAGACTATAAGGTTTTTACTGTAAAATAGACATCAAATAAGCTTTTTTAGCTAGTTTCTGCTCATATGTTATGATAATAAACTCATAAACTATAGATATTATAGTGTTTGTTCCAATGTAACGTTAGGCTATATCAAACTAATGAATCCTTAACTTTGAAATATGTATGATACTTTAAAAAAAGAAAGTACACTTGAAATATTGTTAAAATTGTAATTGTTGTTGATTTACATGTGAACACTTTTTAATAAAATAGCAAAAAATATATTTACAAGGTAGATGTAAAATAATCTTTATAGGTCAATATAAGCCTTCTCATTAAATTATTTATTATTGTTTTTTATTAGTGACACATTTGGGCAAAGGATGTATTCCAAAACTTTCTGAAAATACAGTATGAGAATTAACTGCAGAATTACTAGAAATGTTTACCTTGAATATTATACAATTTGCATGTATAAAATTTTTTTGGAAAAAAAAAGAAGTTTCCAAATCTAACTTTGAACCAATTCTGTAGAATGGCCCATATAGCCTATTTGAACAAGATTTGTTTTCAGGTATGACTGACTTTAATTTATATTTGGATTATATATAGATAGGCTATATATTTATTTATTTTGTCCTCACATTCTTTCTTGTGTGACCAAGGGCGCCGTAAAGGGGTGGAAGGTTAGGACGATTCTAAGGGCCCAGGCTGATTTAGGGCCCAGAAGAGCAGACCCCCTTTTTCTTTTCTTATTTCTTTTCTCTTTTTTATACATACATTAAATATGCTAGGGCCCCTCATGCACTAAATGTGTATTTTGTCCGTTTTGACCATATATTTAATATTTAAAAAACAAATAATGTATTTACTGTTTCAGACACACCCCTCCCTCTCACAATGGTTCATTCCACCTGCGCTGTCCAAGCTACGATCGCTAGTGTAGCGTGCATGAGCGTCTGCTTATTGCACTTGCTATGATGCAGCGCAGACACACGCAGGCATGTCACATCAAAAGTCAGGGCAACAAAAACGGAAAGAGAAGACAGAGAACGCCGAAGTCGACAGTAGGCTATGTCACACAGTTTTTCAAAAAGAAAGGTAGCTTGCCCTATTCATGTATTCCAAAACTTTCAGAGTTACTTATTTTTGTTGCTACATGACCTGCTTTTATCTAGCTAGCTCAGTAAAATAATGACTGAATTATGATTTACATCCAACAATAATAACATCTCTGCTGTCTCCTGGTTATCATGTCTCGCAGTCGACACAGATTCAGCGGCTGCTGCTGCACACCCGCGTCCTCTCCCCCACGTCCCCCGTCCCCGAGCGCGAAACTTCCTGAAGATTGAAGCCTCTAAACACGTCTTATCTACTGTGTTCGCCACATGATGATAACCTTACAAAACAAAAAGTAATCTATACGCTAAAAAATTACAAAATCAGTTTGCCGTGTCGTGTGTTCTGTGAAGTGACAGACAGCTGCTGCTACGATCGATGCTGTCAAACTTGACGTTCTTAATATGAATGCCCAAGAAAAAATAATATAAAATTGAATAAAACATGTCTGTAGTAACCATTGGCTATAAGGAGTTTACAAAATAGATATATTTAATACTTACTTATACTACTTACTTATAATATTAAGTATATTACATACTTAATAATATTATATATTAAGAAAACTAAATAGGCCAATCAAAATAATATGGTTATTGCGTGTGTGTGTGTGTGTGTGTGTGTGTGTGTCTGGTGTGTCTTGATTTTGAGCCCTTTTGGCCTAGCTAGTTTTATTCCTGGACTGATTTAATTATGGGTTAGTTCTAGCTGATGTTTCCTGATTGAGCAGTTTGACCCAGCTAAAGCTTGTTCATGTAAAGTATATGTCAATATGTGTACATTATGTTCTGTTGTGCTTGCAATTGAGATAATAAATGTTCTCCCTTTTATGTAAACAAGTATATTTCTATATTTTTTTCTTGTTTTTGTAGGCTTTGTACTCAGCACATTGCATAGTTAAAATGTCTAAAGATAAGTATATTTTTAAAAGTATACAGGGCATGTTTATTGGGTTAAATTTTATCTGTAAAAAATGTAGGGGGCCCAGAAATTTTGGTTTCCATAGGGCCCAGAATTTCTGGCGGCACCCCTGTGTGTGACACACCTGAATGAAAGGCTCATTATGCGGGGTCATTAAGCGGGCCATTGTCTTCTCAGGTGTGAACCACTCACTATACATGATGTTGTTGGATCGTCGACGCCCCTGCGCATATTGCCTTCCCAAACAAAATGTTTTACAAAATGTAAATCAATGTATTGTTTTATGTGAGTGACTAGGCAGGATTATTTTCAGATCATTTTGAAGAAAAACTCTAGGCGACAACTTCCATTACTCAAAAGTATTGTGAACACATGTAGTATTTTGTGGCGTTATTTCAGACACTTTAATTTTTTGTTTTTTGAATAACCATGCATAAACATTATTCTCTCAAAAATACAAAAAATGTGCATACATGTTGCTCACATATTGTGGTAGCCCTGTTTGTGATAAATAGTGTAATTACATCTTTGCCATTAATATGTTTATAAGCAACTGAAAAAAGCACAAATGTCAGGGCATGTCAGAACATCTCAAGGACCCCAAAAACACCTTGGTCCCCAGAGGGTTAAACAATGGCTAAGTTGCTAAACTCATCTTGTTGTCATGTAAGGACCCTGTTCATGTTGGACAGACATTTTAATTGCATTTTGTGTCTGTTAAGAGGCACAAAAACACTCTTAATGAATATGCCCCATAACTGCCGTTTTAGCTGAGTGGAGCTCTGGGGATTAGCGGTAGCAGCTCCGTGTTCAAGCACCAATCCGGTCCGTTTTTTTTTTCTATAGACAGTACTCACAAAGGTATAACAATCAAGATTAACTTAAAAATTGCCCGGAGTTCTCCTTTTAAGCAATGGCCCTTAACGGTGGGTTAATGTCAACATTGTGACAACGCTGTAACAACCTTCACCACACAACGTAGTTAAAGCAACCTTTTGGCCATGTTGTTAAAACGCTGTTAGAAGGTCGGGTAGTTGTGGCAACGTTCTGTGTTTGTTGGGTTGTGCCGAGTAGGAAACGATGCAATTGCTTAGAGATTACATGTCAAGCCTGCGCCATCTAGAGTTTCATGACCAATCTAGTGATTTATAACACAAATCATCTTCATGACATTAAAATAGATCATAATTGTGCACAGCAGTTGTCGACCAGATTTGATGGGATTAAAAATCCTATTAATCTCATCAGTGATCTTGACTTTAAGCTTCACTTTTTACTTCACATTTGTCTCCCATTTGAAATCTCACATTATTTAATGTTTCTTTTAGACCTGATGGACGTGAACAAGGAAGGAAAAACAGAAGCCAAAAATCCCATGAGATTCACACTGGGAAGAAGCGGCTCGGGCTTTCGCGTTGAAATCACATCCATCTCATTCTGCAGACAGTTTATTCAAATCTGTGATTCATCCTGGACTAGTTTTGTCAGGATAGATGATGATCAAACCTGTTCCTTGTCTGAGAAGTAATGTTAGACCTTCAGCAAAATGTTTTTCAGTTTATACTAATGCCTTTTGGGCCTGCTCATTGTTCAATTAAAATGAATTAATTGCAAACTATTTTTTTCTGTGCTTTTTGCCTTACTAAGAATTAAATACACTGCAAAAAATACTTTAATTAGTATTTTTGTTTTGTTTCCAGTCCAAATATCTAAAAATTCTTAAACCAAGAAGCGTTTACTAGAGAAGTAAAATGACATAAGAAATTCTATTTTGTTTTAAGATAAAAAGAAAGTAATTTAAGTAATTTTTGCTTAAAACGAGCAAAATTATCTGCCAATGGGGTAAGCAAAAAATTCTTGGTTTCCATTTGAATTAAGATTTTTTTTCTTGTTTTCCATTCAAATTCAGATTTTTTTGCTTACCCCATTGGCAGATAATTTTGCTTGTTTTAAGCAAAAATTACTTAAATTACTTTCTTTTTATCTTAAAACAAAATAGAATTTCTTATGTCATTTTACTTCTCTAGTAAATGCTTCTTGATTTAATCATTTTTAGATATTTGGACTGGAAACAAAACAAAAATACTAAGTAAGAAAAGCATTTTTTGCAGTGTATTTACTGTGCATTGGACATTAATAATAATATCATTTCATTTTTAGTCATGTAATTCACATTCATGTCCCATAATATATACAGCAGTGATCCTGTGCCCTTTCTCTTGGTTTGACAACCGTCTCCTTAAGATATCTATGCATCGCCATTGCTCTGCAAACATATTATTGAACTTGTTATCTGTGGCAAAGAACAAGCAGAAAATATGCTAAATATTAACAGCAAAACAAATTGTCAAATAGGAGTTTCTGCAAATTCACAGGGTTGGGAGGGCTACTTTGTAACTGTAACGGAATAAATGTTTAAATTACTTATAAAAAAAGTATTCAGTAACGTAATCCAAGTACCACAATATGAAAGTAATGTAATCTGATTACTTTTGGATTACTTCAAGGTCACATATATAAATAAAGTCAAGCAAGAAGAAATATATATATATTTTTTTTAAACTTTTATTTATTAAGAACTTGGTCCGGTGTAAAATATTAGCAAAATATAAACTATTTAAGAAACTGTCATATAGCTGTAAGTAACTATGTTGTAGCTTAAAACCTATTAAAACTAAACAATCATGTCTCATTTCCACATCTTGGGAACACAGCCCTGAATATATATTTATGTAAAGGGATATACAGACATCTAGTGGCTACGGTATGGTATTACTGAATATTTTTGTTTTATTTTTAACTAACATGTAGAAGGAAAAATAAAAACACAACATTTAAAAATTTCTACACAATCTTTTTTATTTATTTTTTTACTTTGTGAATGCACACAAAAGAAGAAAAGAACATGAACATTGTCCTGAGACTAGGCTTCATACATTATTTACAATCAGAAACATAAACAATTTAAGGCATAGGCTTATGCCCTATTTCAGAAAGTCAATAGCAGGACCCCATCTTCTTTCAAAAACTGGGGTATTTAATTGCAGTTGTGCTGTCAACCATTCCATTAAATAAACTTGTCTTATCTTTTGTGTCCATTGCGTAACGGCAGGTGGCTCAGGTTTTAACCAACAGATTGTTATCATTTTCCTTGCCGTCATTAAGAGAAGATGGAGAAGAAATGCTTGGTCTTGAGAAAGATTGTCCGAAAAGATATCCAGTAAAAATGTTTGCGAGTCAAAAGAGATGTTCACTTTTAGTAGAATTTCCAAAATGCCATTAATGTCCTTCCAAAAGTTATGTATGGTGGGACAGTCCCAAAAGATGTGAGTTTGATCACCGACCCATCCACAGTTTCTCCAACATTTGTCACTCATACTACTCTTGGTGAGGAAGGATTTTAACAGAGTCCTGAAAAATCAGATTTTCGTCTTCCAATCAAACTCCCTCCAGACCTGACTGCCCACACCCTTATGACAGCCAGAGCAAATGTTAACCCAAACATCCTCATCCAAGGTAACATTCAGCTCCATTTCCCATTGTTGTTTTATGTGTTGTGTATTATCTGACATGTCAATCAACAACTCTTAATTGGGCAAAGGTTTTAAATTGCATTTCCATCAAACAATTGATTCACTGTGAGGAGACCCCTCTCAGCCCATCCCTGAAAGTCGCTGCTGTCTGAAAAAGGTTGAAGGAACTCAATATTTCCATTAATAGTCATAGCTCGAGATAAATCAGTATTTCCCTTCAACTGCTTTTGGACCTTATTTAAAATCTTTAATGTATGTTTGACCCATAAATTTGCAATTTTTTTAGAATATTCGTTGACAGCCCTAGTATCAACTAATTTACAAATGTCTACTGTGTAAAACCCCACCCTTTTTAAGATCATTTATTGTTAGAGCAACCGCCTCTATGAACCTTTGATCAAGCAGGTACATTACTCTGATTGTTACTAAAGCCCGTACTTCCTTTGGCCGCCTTTCCTTTCAGTTCTCCGCTGCTAATGATTGGATTACACTTCAAAGATCTTTGAGGCTTGAGTCCATTGTTCCGTTAACCACTTTTAAATTATTATTGGCAAATCATTTCTCTGATCATTGTACGTGCTAATCGGATCCACTCTTTGCCATTAATTGCATTGACACCTTTAATTTTAATGTTTGATCTGCTGACCTGTATACTGCATTCTTATTTATTGAGTACTACCTTGTCTTGTAAATACATGTGTAACTTTGTTGTTTGTACCTCAACGCTTTTATCTTGGCCAGGTCGCCTTTGCAAATGAGAATGTGTGTTCTTAATGTGCTTACCTGGTTAAAAAAATAAATAAAAATGAACTCGGCGAAGGTATAAATTAGTTATCAGTGTTGAAAAAGGCTTTGATTTCGGCGTTGGTGAGTGTCGCTGGACCTCCGTTGGCTCTCCTTCCTGCTGTATTCCACCCGTCTCGGCACAGCTCCGTCTCCAGTCGCTCCCTCTCGTCTACTCGGGCGTGCACCCCCAACTCCCCAAGTACCGGCACAGCGTCTGTCAATGTCGGTTAGGTCTTCACGCTATCCTCCATAAAAACTCTCAGCTGTGCAGGGAAAACACACTTTGTCCTAATGTTCTTCATCTTTAGCTGCTTTACTGGATCACGCACCAGCGCTCTTTTCTTCTGCAGCTCGGGAGAGAAGTCGTGATCAAAGTAGATCTGTTTTCCTTCGTACATAACTTTTTTCTGCTCCCAGGCCTGTCTTAGTATGATTTCTTTTACTGAGAAGTCCAAAAACCTAACGACAAGCGAACGAGGGGCTGCTTCAGGGTTTTTGGGCTTGGCAGTGAGCGCTCTGTGTGCCCTTTCAATGACGATGTTAAGTTCAGGGGGAAGTCAAAGAACAGATTTAAGCAAATCATGTACAAAAAGCTTAACATCTCTTCCCTCGCTCCCTTCAGCCACTTTATAAATTCTCAGATTGTTTCGTCTTAGACGATTTTGCATATCTTCACATCGTGCATTCAAATCCATTTCTCGGTGCAGTAAGTAATGAAGGGCTCGCTCATGGTGCCTAGCCTTGTCTTCATTAGCACTAATACGTTTCTCCGCCTCTGTGGTTCTCTTTTGCAGTTCAATAAGTTCTCCTTTCAGTTCACCGAAGGACGTTTCCAGCCGTATTAAAGATCGCTTGAGTCTGAGTGTGCCCATCTTGGTTGTCTTTCCTCAGTTTCTCGAACTCCGCAAGTATTTTTGACTCGGAGTCACGCATGCTAGCATCCGATTGCGCACTCTGCGCTTGCATCAGAGTTAGATGCTTCAAGTGTTCGCCTTTTTCCTTAGCTGAGTCCTGTTTAGATTGTCCTCTGCCTCTAGATGTCGACATGTCGAATTTGTTAAGAGTTGTCGAGTTTTATGCTGGTTTTGTTAGGAAATGATTACAATTTTATACGGAGCGTGTCCCTCAAGCTGCTGCCAACATGGCGTCACCGGAAGCCTTTATTAGACGTCAATCTTAATATTAGTTTATTTTAAAATGTTCTAAAATGTTAGTTCATTTTAAAAGGCCTACATGTTGACTAAAGCCATGATCTTTCTTAATTTGCCTGACTGAACTTGGGATGTTGGCAGTGGGTGTTCCCCTACGTTATATACAGTGAACATCCCATTAAGTGAGAAGAGATTAAGAAAGGACATTTTGGTACAACCACGTTGTTTGCATTTTCTTGCAACAAAATAGCAGAGGAATTTCCATGAATTGAAAGCGTTTTTACCCGGGGGTAGCAACTACTAGTGGCAGTGATTCATTCTGTGCGTCTAAGGAGATTGTAGACAGCTGTTATTTGCGCATGCACCAGCGGGTGGCACACGTGCGTTATTACTGGCAACTGAACCAGGAACTACTGTATAATCAAGCAGCGCTTAATATAGTGTTATTATGTCAAAATACAGATTTATTAAGTTTTAAATTAAACCATGGTAATCCTGAAAGTATTCCCCCTTTTTTCAAAATGTAACTATAATGTGATTACTACGTTTTTGACGTAACTGTAATAAATTACAGTTACTGTATTTTTGTATCCTGATTACATAACGCCATTACATGTATTCCGTTACTCCCCAACCCTGCAAATTCACCATGGGAATGGTGGGAATGTCCAATGTCCACATAAGAAATGAAGGGAGCTTTTACGGTTTACTTAAAGGGTTTATTCACCCAGATTTTTTCCTACAAAACTTTATTTTGGTCTCATCTGATCATCGAACCCACTATTACTGAAAGCTCCAGTAATGCCTGGCAAACATGAGTTTGCTGATTGATGTCCCCAAAGGCTTTTTATTGCAACCTTACCAAACACATTGTGGTTATATAGGTGAGGTCTGATCATAGTTTTTGAGACTTTCTGATCTCAAGACCCAACTAACCAATCATTTTAGCACACATATTTTGGAGAAAAACCTTTTTGTATGATCTATTCCACATTTATTTGTGTAGTTTAACTGCAGTTAAATTTAAGTTGTGTTTTTTTATATATATATGTATATATTTACCAAGGGCCATTATTGCAATTATTTCACACGGTCAATGTATGTATGCAATATGTAATGCACAAAAAGTCTTCGCCAAATATCAAGAGTCTGGGTCCATGAGGGCAGTTTTTTCTGAGAGTAAATGTCTCTACAGAAATCTGATGAGCTTCAGTCTTCAGTTGAAGACTTTACCAGAAGATTTCATCTCTAAACATACCAAGTACACAGCAGATTTCATCTCTAAACATACCAAGGACACAGAAGATTTCATCTCTAAACATACCAAGGACACAGAAGATTTCATCTCTAAACATACCAAGGACACAGAGAGACTCCAGGTAGTACATCATTTTAAAACAATATGAACAGGGAATGTTAGTGTTAATGTGCTGTTTAGAGCTCAAGCAGACGTCACTCGATTGCAAAGGAACTGAAGGAAAGAATATCCTTTTTAGTTTCTTAATATTGGATTTTTTTTAAACAATTAATTAAATAACCATCCAAAATGTAAAACATTGAAAGAATTAATGAAATGACAAAGTATTTGTATGGTAAATCAAGTTTTTTTTTTTCATGAAACCAGAAGATGAAACTCAAAACTTCCTTGCTAGTCCAAAAAAACTAGACTTTTTGTTGTTGTTGTTGCTTTTATTGAGACCAAGCTTCCCAAAACAACTAGTTTCTGATTTAGACTCAGTATGACATCATATCTGCATAAGATCAAAACCCACTTTTACATCATTGCCTCTTTAGCCCCGCCCACCGATTCGCTGGTGTAGTTGGTTTTTATGTAAAAACAGTTACAAAAGCAACAAAATGATAGACACCTCTGAGGATTGCGATCTGGAACTTTGTTAAAAATAACAAAGAATGCACAACATCTTGCATCAGTAAGACAAGCTGCATCCCAATTTGGAGGCTGCATCCTTTGAAGGCCGCGGAAAGTAAACACTAAAGTAAAGAAAACTCCAACCTAGGCCTGTCACGATAACAAAGTTTGCTGGACGATAAATTGTCCAAGGAATTATCGCGATAAACGATAATATTGTCGATCTGAGACCATTTTCATCTAGAATAATGATAATGGCATAATAATGCACATACACCTTTCAAAATTCAATAAACGTTTATTTCCAAAGACTATTTAACACTGAAAATTCAAAACATTTTAAATATCCACAATAACAATGAACAAAACAACCAAAAACCATAAAAGCAATGGACTCTCAGTCTCTGTTAACAAAAAAATTCACTTAAATAAATACCAAAAACAATAAATAAAATGGATGTAAACAAAATTGCACTTCAAAAAATATTAAACAATAGGCTCAACATGCATTCCATAACAGGCAAAACTGCCTGTTAGGACCTTTCTAAACAAACAAACAAAAAAGCCTCAAGCCATATGCAAAAAACTTTTGAAAAATAATTTATCCAGCAAAAAAAGTGAATTGCAGTCTATGTACAGTACACCAATGGTGAGAGAGAGAGAGAGAGAGAGATTTTATGGCAGATTCCGTGCAAGAAATACCAACATGTTGACTTTGTGTGGCTTAAGGCAGGATCTCTCAGGAGTAGCAATGTTGCCAGCTGTGCTAAACATTCTCTCAGAGCTGGTGCTTGTAGCACAAATGCACATGTATTTTTGGGCCAACTTGGCCATCAAAGGATATCTTCTTTGATTGTCATGCCACCACACCAATGGATCACAAGATGCATCAATTGCATCCTCTTGGAGGAACTTAGTCAGCTCTGCATCAGCCTGCACTCTTTTTGGAAATTCAGCCTGGGCCTGTGCCTGACTGAGATTACGAGCTCTTCTGTTTTGAAGAAGGTCACTCAGCCTCTTCTTCTTGGTGAGTGCGGGAGCAGTAGGTTTATCCTCGTTTCCTCCAGTGGCTTTGCTGCAGCTCTCACCACTTGTACCTTCTCCACTTTCTTCTGGTCCTAAGTCCAGTAGCTCTTGCACAAGCGGATGTTTGACATCATCGAATGCACCTGCCTCCTCCATGCTGCCACGATACCTTGGATCCAAGATGGTAGCCTTTCTAAGTAGGATATTGATTGCAGGTGAGCTGTATTTTTCAGTCAGTACCCTGCACATGTTTTGTTTAATACTGGCTGTCAGTGCAGTGTCATCAGGGCCTGGAGAGAGAAGGTCGTCTTTAATCAGTTCCAACACAGGCTTAACCGAGGACACCGTGACGTATTTTTCCCCTGAGAGGATGTCTGTGAAGTCAGCCAGTGGTTTCATTGCTGCGTTGATAGACTCCAACACAGCAACATCCTGCCAGGTTGGGTTGAGGTGGCTATGTTTTTTGTCTTCAACCAGGACACGTCTTATGGCTGGGAGTTGCTCCAGCACCCTCTCTACCATCTTCTGCTTAGTGCCCCATCGTGTGACAACATCCTGTGTGAAAGATAATATTGTTCTTGTTCATTAGTTTGTCTATCAACATTCTTAAATAAAAAAACTTCTTTTTACATGTCCATTATTTTTATTAATGCTCATATTGACCATATAACCGTTAAACGAAAGTAAACATCATACTATGTTAAAGTTTTTTTTTTTTTGCTGCATGGTAATATATATATATATAAGGTTTTTTTTTTAATAAAAACTAGACAAGCTGTGGATTAAGGTAGGCCTGCTATTTTTATTTGATGAAAAAAATTCCGTTTTTTTTTCAAAGCTTCAAATTGATTCAGTGTTTTCTTTTTGTCATCATAATTTGTTAATTATTTAAGTTAATAAAATATATTTATTGTAGGCCTATATATAGTTTTTTTTTTCAATAAAAACTAGACAAGCTGTGGATTAAGGTAGGCCTGCTATTTTTATTTGATGAAAAAAAATTCAGTTTTTTTTCAAAGCTTCAAATTGATTCAGTGTTTTCTTTTTGTCATCATAATTTGTTAATTATTTAAGTTAATAAAATATATTTATTGTAGGCCTATATATATTTATTGTAGGCCTATAAATATTTTTATTTTTATTATTATTATTTTTTTTTCTGTTGTCACTGTCAGAAATGCTGCAGGTGCGTGAATTTTATGTGAATCCAGGTTCTGTTGTTGTCGATCTGTTCTGCATGTTTGCACGTTAAAATAAACCCGTGATTTTTATTTTTAACGGATCACAGACACGTGTCAATTTTATTTTTAACTTCATGCCAATTCAATATTATAATCTTATAATATTAACGGATAAAAATCGGATAACGAGCAGCGGTTGTCGGTCGGGAAAATTAACCGAAATGAGCATATTATATAAATATTTTATCTATGAATTAAACACCACTCACCAGTATTAGACTGTGTTGAGGGAGATTAGCCTCACTCTGTGCCTTCCTCAGGTCTCTCCTCTTAAGCCAGCTCAGGTTGAATGTGTTGACCAAACCTTTACAGAGTCCTATGGCACGCGCTGTCCGATCTTTGTTGCTGTTCAGACCATGGGACACAGCGAGATGGAGGTTGTGACCAAAGCAATTGAGCCATGGCCAGCCAAGATCCCTTATTGCAGCAACAATGTTAGCATCATTATCCGTAGTGATGCAAACTAGTTTGTGCTCATCCAGTCCCCAATCTGCTACAGCAGACTTCAGGTTTTCTCCAAGGGTGACAGCAGTATGGTTATCTGGGACATACCTGGTCTCTAAACACTTGGAGTGCAGGCTCCAGTCAGCACTTATATAGTGTATAGTCAAGCTCATATAGGGGGTCATGTTTGAACTTGACCACATATCCGTAGTGGCAGAGAAAAATTGGATGTCTTTGATCTCGTTTAGTGTGTCATCTTTAATGCTGTTGTACAGTTGTACGTGCCGTTTGTGACACGTATGTTCTCCCAGGCAATTCATACTGGCTGTCAAATGTTTGCAGCATTCGTCGAAATGCCGGCTTTTCGACGATACTAAAGGGCAGCATCTCTTTGGCAATCAAGCGAACTACACTGTCGGTGAGTGCACACCATTTTGCACTGTCCTGTTTGTATTTTGTTTGTCGACTAAATGCCCCAGTTATGGTGCACTGTCTGGAAAACGAAGACGGCCCGTCTGTTGTAGCTTTTTTCTTTCCCAACTGTGAAAACTGCAACGGATGGTTGTGTTTTAGGTGCATGTGCAGGTTTGTTGTGTTACCGGTTTTAGTCGATACTGTTTTACAACAAATGCGACATACCGGCTCGCTCAGGTTAAGTGGTTCACCACGGTCATTCGGTTTGAATCCGAAGTGCTCCCACACTGCAGCTGTCGAGTTTGGCTTTGAAACCAATTCCATGACACAACTTGCGTGTTGCGTCTCGTCTTTTCGCTCTTCTCGGCAGTCGCCTCAAGCACTCCCGCCTTCCCACACACAAAGTCCATGTGACTGACAAGCGCCGCCTCCCCACACAAAAGACAATGCAACTGACAAGAGGGTTCACTTCTCCTACGCTAAGGAAACGCGAGAGTTGTCATTTAGTCGCGGATAAAAAAAAAGTATGCAAATGAAATTATCGCGGCTAGAAAAATTATCGAGGTCATTTTTTTTTATAGTGCGATTAATCGATTTATCGACTATCGCGACAGGCCTACTCCAACCCACAGCAACAGTGAAAAAGTAGCCCAATTCCAGGCTTGGCAACACCGAACCAAGTGTCTGTAATTGGCCTAGCAGCTTTGTGACAGCTGACAGCAGAGGTTAGTGACGAGATTTTAAAAAGAGAAATGAAGCAGGAAAGTTTATGTAACAAGGTTATTTGTTCAGGAAAGAAAGAGGTGGGAACTGGTGAACGTTTCAACACTTAAAATGAAAGTAAAAGCAGCAACCCCTCAAGGACGACTGCCACACACACATAAACAAAACATAAAGTAAATGTCCTTGCCTGGTCCTCTCTTGTCCTTCACTGTCGTCGCTCCTCCTTTTATGCTTTCAAAGCTCCTCTGTGAGAAACTCAAGACCGGTGTGGTAGGCAGATGTTCAGCTCAAGTGTCTTGAGAGTTAGCCAGCAAATAATCTAAAAAAGGGTGCCACAGTTTGTCAAAAGTCCTTAAAGGGGTCATGACATGAGAAACCAAATTTGCCTTGATCTTTTGGTATATAAGAGGTCTTTGTACCATTAAAACGTCCTGCAAGTTTCATAGCTTAAGACGTCCTCCCCATTATAAACGAATCATTTATTTAATCAAGCTCTAAATACAGCTCGTTCTGGATCCATGGTAAGAAGTGACGTCACGGTACGAAGTGACGTACCAGCGTTTGCATACGACCGCCTCCAGGCACAAGACAACTACGCTTTAAGCGCAAGACAACTACGCTCATTTCGTATCATTGTCGCGCCCCGCGCGCCGCGCGCCTCACAAGCGTTCAGTCGACGGACAGCGTGGGTCTGTGTACAGGGAAATTACGATGCCACGCAGATGTGCTGTTCCTGGCTGTGGACAAACAACATCTTTGAATACGCTGCGAAAGATCCAGTCGTCAGGGAAAAATGGATGCACTTTATTTTTTGTGGACGTCCCAGTCACTGCAGTGTTAATGTAAGTGTTTGCTCTATACATTATAAGGATGACTGTTTTGAGAAAAAATCCCAATATGATGCTGGCTTTGCTAGAAAACTGTTGCTCAAAGATAAGTCCGTGCCGACTATTCTGGGCTCAAAACGACGTTGCAAACTTAACGTTACTTTTTATCACTGGCTAATATAAACACATTTGTATAAGAGAATCTTGAAAATATGTCGCCTGTCTAGTACGTTAGGCCTACATGTGATAGAAAATTAAAAATGTTGCCTATATCAATGCTGCATCTTCAAATATGGCCTGTGCATGCATTTTTGTCCGTGGTACACCCTATCATGTCATTGAAATTAGTTAAATAATGTTAAACTGTTAGCAAATTAAGCTATAGGATAATTAGGCAACAATAATCCGTTTTCAAGTGTCTCGGGTTACAATTTTTTTATTAATTCAAAATAGTTTCACTTTCCATGTGGACACGGGCTGATCCAGTCTTCGTTGTTGTGGTGATGGTTCATTTTCCTCTGATTCCTCATCTGATTCCGGCTCAAACATAATAAAGTTTTATCATTGCAAGAGCCATCGCTTCGCATGCATCACCCGCTACTAAACAGTTGCGCCGAATCCGCAAATGTTCTGGCTGGGGGCGTTAATAACTGATGCATAGGCACTGACGTTAGCCAATCATAACAGTGGGCGTTAACACTGAACTCTTAAAGGGGAAACATCCCCAAAACAGACTGTTTGAATCAGAGGATGAGAAACAGGGTGGGAAAAGGTCATAAATCACTACATTTTAAAAGTTTTTTGTAAAAAAAACTATAGTAATACTATAATTACACCTAAGAGAACATAATAATAAAATAAAAAAACCCATGTCATGACCCCTTTAAAGAACCCGTGAGTTACAGTCTGATTTTCTACAATTTAATGCAAGTGTACTAAACAATAGTTGCAAAATGGCAGAAGCTGCGTTTGTTTGAAACACGAGAGAGCGAATCCATGATACTGGATGGTATAATTAAATAACTACACAAAATATTGTGTACAGTTTTTGTCTTGCCTCCACCCAGGTCCACCGCAGGCGGCCCATCCAGGCTGCCATCCAGGGGGTAAATGTAAGAACAAGCAGCCCTGAAATGGGCTACCCAGAGATGGAGTCGCTAGCTCATCTGTACCATCAGACTTGGCAATACAATCGGTTCGTCTGACGTCCCCTACCCCCTTGGACCTGTGAGTTTTGAATCGCAGCTGGGATTGCTCCATATGAGGCCGCATCAGCACTGTATTCACGGCCCAATCCCAAAATGGGCGTGGGAGACCGGTACACGCCGGGTTTCCAGAAGCATCTGAGAGCTCTTCATTGAATTCACATCCCAGACGTGCCCAATCTTGCAAGCTCTCACTACAGACTGCACTTCCGGGAGAATGGAGACTCCATCCCCGCTCGGTCCAACTGATTTGGAGACGCTTCTGTGTTGCACAGGTAAACCTGATTGCCTCTCCGGATATTTCGCATTGCCAGTTGTTTTACTCCCTAACCGAGGGGCCCCCTTTACACAGTTGGTCACGGGGCCTACGCAAATATGCGTTTCCCCCAGTAAGCCAACTCGCACAGACACTATGCAAGGTTTGGGAGGACGAGGAGCATGTCTTGCTAGCTTTTGGCCCAACCGGACCTGGTTCCCAGAACTCATGTTCCTCATGACAGCCCCTCCCTAGTGCATTCCTCTGAGGAAGGACCTGCTTTCTCAGAGACGGGACACCCTATGGCACCCAAGTCTAGACCTCTGGAAACTCCACGTCTGGTCTCTGGATGGGATGCGGAGGACTTAGGTGGTCCACCCCAAGCGGTGGTAGACACCATCACTTCGCTAGAGCCCCCTCTACGAGGCACCTCTATGCGTTGAAGTGGAAATGTTCGTTGAGTGGTGCTCTACCCACCGTGCCTCCTGCGGCACTGGTTGGAGCGAAGGCTATCTCCCTCCACCCTAAAAGTGTATGTTGCCCCTATTGTTGCACATCACGATGCAGTTGAAGGTGAGTCTATAGGACAGCATGGCCTGATTGTCAGGTTCCTGAGGGGTGCGAGAAGGTTAAATCCTCCTCATCCTCACTTTATACCCTCTTGGGACTTGTCTCTAGTGCTTACGGCATTGCAGAGATCCCGCGTTGAACCTCTGCAGTCAGTTGAGTTAAAAATCCTGTCTGTGAAGACAGACACGATAAAAACAACGGCTTGGTTGCATTGGCTTACATCAAGAGGGTAGGGGAACTGGAAACATTTTCTGTAGAAAAATCGTGCCTGTAATTTGGGCCAGCCAACTAACATATTATCCTAAAACTCTGGCACGGATATGTGCCCAAGTTTCCCACCACTTCCTTCAGGGACCAGGTGGTGAACCTGCAACTGCTGCCCCCGGATGAGGCAGACCCAGCTCTAGCTTTACTCTGTCCCGTCCACGCTTTGCACCTGTATGTGGACCAAACGCAGAGCTTCAGGACCTCAGACCAACTCTCCGTCTGTTGCAGAGGCCAGCAGAAGGCAAAGGCTGTCACCAAGCAGAGGCTAGCCCACTGGATAGTGGATGCTATCGCCCTGGCGTATCAAACCCAAGGCATGCCTTGCCTGCTTGGGTTGAGAGCTCACCCTTCTAAAAGTGTTGCTTCCTCCTGGGCGTTGGCACATGACGCCTCGCTGGCAGATATATGTAGAACTACGGGCTGGGCGACACCCAACAGGTTTGCTAGATTTTATAGCCTTCATGTTGAGCCGGTATCCTCCCATGTACTCGCCCCAAGTGACCAGTAGCGCAGGGAAGCCGCTCAATGTCGGCTTACTGCGCCATTCCACTCCTATGGACCGGATACGTGCACTTATTTTCTCCAGTTCCTCCGTCACCCTCGGCAGTCAGACGTGGCAGAGCGTCTGACGCCAGGCCGGTTTGCTATGACCACATTTATAACCACTTGGATTGAAATAATCAAATTAAACAATAACGCATATAAATGTAATTTTTTACAAGAAATTATATATTATACTCTTTTACATCTGACCAACAATGCCATCGGTGAACTAGAAAAATGTGACTCAACAATATTCAATCGGCTTCTTCAGGTACTGGATGGTATGAAATAAATTAATTTGAACACTTTTGTACACTTGTCAAAGTTTTTTTTAAACTACATTTCTTTCATTTAATGTTCTGCTTACATCTCTTCTCCTCTGTCATGCTGAACTCTCTCCTATCTGTCTATCTATCTATCTATTTATTACGCACTCTACGGACACACACCGACACGCATGATGACGAAGAGTTTTCAGCCTTCATTGCGCCGCTGTGACGCAAACAGCCTTCGCTAGATGCAGCCTTTGAATTGGGATGTCTTTAAGTTATTCCGCTTGTTAACAGCAGGTGTTCATCAGTGTCTGAAATTACTCTTTATTCACTGTCAAGTGGACTATATTATTAAACTAATGTAGGGAATAGTGAATGAGGGTATAGGGTGTGATTTGGGACAGTTTCTGAGTGTCAATTTTGAGCACTGTTAATTCACGGTATATTCCTGCAGGCTATTTTCTCAAAAACTGTTAATATAACCCAGAATGCATTTTTTTCTAAATGGTATGTTACTGTCAGAATTTGGCAGGGTTTTTTTTACAGCAAGTTTTTACTATGCATATTTGCTGATGACAGCAACAATCCTCCATTCATTCAAGGTGACTCTGACATATTCAAGGTAATTTTGATTCCAGCAACTGCTCATGTTCTCTTTCTCACATGCTGTTTACACAATGCTATCACATTTGTGAAAATGCTTAAATAAAAGGTTCATAGTTTCACAGAAAGTACATAGTTTCAGCTTTAGAATTAGAACATTTTCATTGGAATTATGTTATCCACATAATACTGACTGAAACAAAAAATAAAAAAATTAACATGAATCTCAGAATTCATATGTGTTTTCTCACTTTTCTTCCAATGACAGCAGCACTCAAGTCCACAAGTTTGTGTAAAACCTGATGAGCATGTTCTCCAGCATGATTTCAGATGATCCAAAGAGCATCTTATGAAGGGTGTGAGAAATGTATAAACCATGCACATAAAACATGTACTGATGCAATTACAAAATTACACTACTGAATAGATGAATAATATCTATTCATCTATTCAGTATACATACCAAGAACACACATAAAACAGCATTAATCCACATCATAATAATGGTACAAGTATTATAAGAGATAGAGTGGGTACAATCTATACAAAAATATTGTTTGTATAGGAAGTGAGAACATGAGCAGGTGCTGGATGGTACTGATAAACAAACTCCCCTCCAATATATAAAAGGATAAACCAGGGCCCCACAACGAGTCGTCCAGGTATTGACATACTGAACTGGTTTGTGTCACAAAAATACATAATTGAACCATGTAAACTTTGTAATCATTTTTTATGTATAATTCTGTTTTAAATTCAATACAGAGTTCCAGTTTTCTTTGAGAAACAATGGCAGTCCTGACTGTCTACCTGTCTCTCTGTCTTCTCGTAGCTTTGACTGCTTCAGGTAAGACCATTATTCCATTTTTCACATCATAACTGTTATTTTACCATGAATTGTAGCACACCTGGGACACTGTAATGACTAATCAAAAGCCAGGAATGGAATGATCTAATACACTATATGCATGCACTAAAGTAAACCTGAATTTGCCTCTTAATTATTATGATAATATTAAGATTATCATACAATATTATTTCAATATAACAATAAAACAACAAAAATTATATCATTATATCAGCTAAAGTTATTTAGTTATTATACATTTATTTATATTATTATTTTTGACAATAAAATACATCAACAAATATGCCTAATCTGTAGTATATTATTATTATTATTATTATTAGCAGCAGCAGTAGTAGTAGTAGTGCAGCTATTGTTCCTTTTATTCTATTAAAAAGTTTGTATGAACATTTGATGCTGATGTTAGTTCTTCATTTCAGAATTTGTTGTGTACCATTTTACATTCCCTATGTTAATGTGATTTATGCAAAGCTGTCCAATATGGCTATATCTAGCCTATAATAATAAGTTATTTATATCATTATGCACATTAATGGCCATATTTATTTGATGCAAATGAAAACAACAATGTGTGTGATAGACATACAGTCTGTTCCATAGAAGAGATACACAACCAATGTCATCTAGAGCACATCTGAGATGAGCGTGCCCATCAACCCGATACCACCGTACCTCAACTACCGCTTTCTGGGCAAGGATAACTGTGGCGCGCCGTGCAAACCCAAAAAAATTCTCACTTGGTTCCTCGCGGCCGGGATGAAATCGGGTCACGAGGCCATTGACGCAAATTCGCAATATTTCCATCTCGCAGTGTGGGCAGTGGCAGCCATCAAGACCATCAGCATCCTGGCAATGGATCAAGTGGATGTAGATTATCTCAATGGCGTTTGCTTTGTGGGGATTCAACAGCGTGGAAGCGCTCGTTCATCCTGCCGCCGCTGTTCATTGGCACCTCGTTCCTCCTGGCGGGCTTTGTGTCTCTGTTCCGCATCAGGACCATCATGAAGCACGACGACACCAAGACGGAGAAGCTGGAGAAGCTGATGGTGATCAGTGTCCTCTACAGGATTCTTGCCACTATCGTTAGCATGTGTTATTACTTCTACGAACAGGTCTTTCGGGATCAGTGGGAACAGACACGGAACATGGTGCCGTGTACCGCATACAACCCGCAGATGAACCCGGACTTCACGGTGTTCATGATCAAATACCTAATGACCCTGATCATGGTTCTGTACAGCAGAACAATCTTTGTTCAGTGATGGGTCATTTTTGTTGTAAAAATGTTTATTAATTTAGTTCATTTAAATATATATAGACAGACAGACGCTCTGGAGAAAACCGTGATGTCATCGCCCAGCTCAGTTCAGTTCTCATATAATGGTGTCAATGCAGGCAGATCAATAATAATGTTGAATATTAAGTGTCCCCAACTAAGCAACCCAAAGTTAAAGGCGACAGTGGCAAGGAACCAAAACTTCATCAGGTGACAGAATGGGGGACCAGTTCTCCTCTGACCAACGAACGAACAGTGTATGATTATGATTCAGCCAGTATTACAGGTCAGATTGGATTGGAACATTCAGAATATTTATCCAGTTCCATCTGGTTGAAGATCGGAGTCATCACGCTGGTATAGGGACGGGTTTGTTGAGGATCAGTGCCACTGATGTTGTATGGCAGTAAGCCAGTGTTTGATTACTAGAAATTGTACAACAGTTAAGGGTTTAAAGAATGTTTTAAGATTAAATTCAGGAATGTGATTAAAGACATAAAGTTTAAATAAATCAGATATTGGACTTTTACATTTGCCATGCAACATGTAGTATTAATATAATTGAATTACTGTGTGATCACAAGTGCATTTTATTTGTTTTTAGCAAAGAAACTGCCATAAATTATTATCTCGCTCTCTCTCTCTTTTTTACCTTTTAAATGATATCACAGTGGTCATTTGTCCCTTCAGATCCAGGATCAGATGGGGACATTGTTCCAGAATGTCCCAACATTCCACATGGCGAGAGAGTGGACTGTTTCCCAGATCCCGACGCTTCCCAGGTAAACTGCAGTGGATATGGCCTGCATTCCACACAAACCCCCAGCATGCTTTGCTAAAGCTTACTATGCGTTCTTACAGCAAAAGTGTTTGGAAAGAGCTTGCTGTTGGAGTCCCGTGAGTGAGGCTAACGTCCCCTGGTGCTTCTTTTCCAAACACCACGGCTACAGCGTGGTCAGCGAAAGCAAGCCTAACAGCACACGTGAGTTCAGCCTCAACCCAGATGTTGTACAAATTATCTACTTTCCATTGTGCTTTGAAAAGTTTGTATTCGACCATGTAGCAAGTAGATCAAACAATTCGCCAAGACCTCATGGAAAATGTTTGTTTTGCTGTAGATATTGAGGCCAAGCTGACAAGAATGGATGCTCCATCTCTATTTGGAGCTGATATTAAAGAGTTGACCTTCCATGCTGAAATGCAGACAGAAAACCGTCTTCGATTTAAGGTCGGTTTAAAAACTGACGCAAATAGGAGAGGCATCGTGTCAATGCAAAGACAAATTTAATGGCATGCAATGTTCTCTTTGTCAGATCACTGATACAAAGCAAGCCAGGTTTGAGGTTCCTCATGAGCATGTGCAAGCACCTTCCATCCCTCCCACCGGACCCCTAAATTATAGACTGGAGCTGATCCAGAAGCCCTTTGGACTCAAAGTTTGGAGAACATCTCCTGAAAAACTCTTGTGAGTGGGGAACTCTTCCTTTTCACACACAGAGCATACACTATTTTGCCAAAAGTATTGGGACACCCCTCCAAATCATTGATTGCAGGTGTTCCAATCACTTATATGGCCACAGTTGTGTAAAATCAAGCACCTAGGCATGCAGACTGCTTCTCCAAACATTTGTGAAAGAATGGGTCGCTCTCAGGAGCTCAGTGAAGTCAAGTGTGGTACCGTGATAGATTGCCACAATGCCACCTGTGCAATAAGGCCACATAAAATCACAGAGCGGGGTCAGCGCACACTGAGGCGTACAGTCCGCAGAAGTCGCCAACTTTCTGTAGAGTCTATAGCTCCAGACCTCCAAACTTTGTGTGGTCTTCAGATTAGCTCAGGAACAGCGAGTTTGGTGTGGAGGAACTTGACTGGTCTGACATCAACCTGATAGAACACCTTTGGGATGAATTATAAGATAAGATATACTTTATTGTCCCCGAATTGTTTTGGACTCCGTTCCGCAGCTTTACAGAGACAACACAAAATATAAAATTACAAAGAATAAACATCTCTCAACACATCCTCTCACAAAACATCCTCTCATATACATTAGAAAGGTACGTATAGTAGACACATTAATGCCTTCCTTTGGCACTTTTAAAAATTACAACCTTTATTAGTTACAAATTAGTTAATAATTACAACCGTTATTAGTTACAGCTCACATATTGCAAATTATTAATAGTATACATAATGCACACCCCGATAGCCTACAAATTGCACAGATGACACATTCCACATAACCTAACATATAGAACAATTAGCGCGGAGACAGCGAACCAAGCCTTCTCGTCCAACATCAGTGCCTGATCTCACAAATGCGCTTCTAGAAGAATGGTCAACAATTCCCATAAACGCACTCCTAAGCCTTCCCAGAAGAGTTGAAGCTGTAATAGCTGTAAAGGGTGGACCAACTCCATAATAACCCCCACGGATAAGGAATGGGATGTCATTAAAGTTCATGTGCATGTAAAGGCAGACGTCCCAAAACTTTTAGCAATATAGTGTATGTTGACTCTTTGTGAGTTTAGTGCATTGCAGCACAGAATCATTTTAGAGTGTTTCTTTGACTAAACGAGGGACAATCACAGCACTAAAAAGACAGAAATTAGAGGCATGAATAGAAGCAATGCAAACAAGATTTTTGTAAAGCAGTCAGTCTTAGTTTCGCTGTCTACATGATATTGATGGAAATTGCTTTGTTTCCTTTTGCCATTGTCTGCCGTCTTGTTTGTTTTTGTGCACTGCTGAAAAATGACAGGCAGGTAAAGAGTAAGTCCTGATTCCTAGTTCTTACGTGTTCAAATCTAATTTCTATCAGGCCTGCTTCGTGCATGTTGCAATTGTCACATAAGCAATGCGTATTCATTTCGTGGCTTTTTAAAAGAGATATTAAAGAAAGCAGTGGACCGCTGCTTATTGGAAGCATATGCAACAGTTTGCATCAATCTTTTTGCTGATGAAATTATGTTCAACCAACTAACTAGATTGAGTTAGAGGAATTTAATAATTTGTAGCATAAACAGTTGATTACTCCTTAAAAAACTTAAGTTGGCCCTGGAATCAATTAATCTGATCTATTTCAGTTAACATCAACAGTTAGTATTGCACATGCTAATGTAACTTGTTTAGCATGTGAACTCTTTTAAATGTCAAACATATCAGCATTAAATAAAAATGTTCTTGGCAGGTTTCATGACATTCACCCACAAACTGAACTGAGTAAACTTCCTCTCTACAACACCTCTTCCTCTCTTGCTCGGTCAGGTTTGACACAACCATTGGGCCGCTGGTTTTTGCTGATCAGTATCTTCAGCTCTCGACTAAACTTCCCTCTCACAACATCTACGGACTTGGAGAGCACGTCCATCAGACCTTCCGCCATGACACCAACTGGAGGACCTGGCCTATATTCACAAGAGCTGCTTTTCCCAATGGCGTGAGTCATAACATTTAGATAATTTGCACATACATTTTAACTATTCCAAACCAGTATGACTAAGGGAAATGTGTCAGTGAAATTTTAAAGTTTTAGGTACATTTTTGAATAATATCCTGGCCACTCTGAAGGACTGCGGATGTCAAGCCTCAAATAGGATACAAAAGCATATTAAAAGAAGCTCATTCATACAGTATATATAGTAGTAACCTTTATTGTCACTTAGTCACAAGTACCAGTGGAATTAGCTATCAACCTGTCCATACAAACATACATACAATATGACAATGGGGTAGACAAGACAGGAAGACAGAGGATTGAGGAAAATAATACAGCATGACATGAGGATAGGTGAGGGAAAAAAAAAGGCAACTCCCAGACTATGCTCCTGTGAGGAGTACAGTCTGGGAACAGGAAAAAAACACCTCAGCAACATTAGCACATAATCAGTACTACGACATGAATCCACAAGACTTGCAACAGGGGAGGGGAGTGGGGGATGGAGGTAACCCAGCGCAGGCAAGCAGCCATCCGGTCCTGCAGCCATATTCGGCGCTGGTCACAGACCCGCCCGCCAGGCTGGGGGGTACAAAGCGGCGAAGGCGAGGGATGGGGGGGTGATTGTGTAACAGTTTGAGGGTATCACTTCACTAATAAGACTAGAAATTTTCAAGCCCCCTCTATAACAGGCTTTCAAATAAATGAAAAGGACAAGCAGAGACAATACCACAGTCTACAATTTTATTTATCAATTAATCACTAAAACAGCTGAGCTCAACATTAATAATAAAAGACACTTTAATAAGTCAGCCCAAAGGGGGGCCCTGTTCTGATCAATTTGTAGGGGGGGGAAAGGGGGCATACACTAGTCAAGCACTCAAAACAAGAAAACACATTGGATAAGGTTGTTTCTTTCCTTGCGAAAACATTTTGTTGCTCAAATCAACCAAAATAAATCACAAGCACTTCAAACCAACCAAACCAAAAATCAAATAATTAGTTAACCCCACTCAGCACCAATCAAATAAACCAAGTCAATCAGCTCTGTATTAGAGCAGCATTAATGTAGAGCAAGACAAATAAATAATACAACCAACCAAAAGAAACCAAAATTAACAGATCTGCATTCAAGCAGTATCAATGTAGAACAAAAGAAAACTGATACATACAACCAAATTAAATATGTGGGGTAATAACCAAAACCTAATAACAAAAATCATAACAATAATACAATAAAGAAATGAAGCACACCAAAAGGAACAACAATTTCAACGAAACATTTACACAGAATACACAGACAATACACTGTAAACTCACTGTACTTTCACCAGCGGAAACCAGGTGGCACCAGAAACAAGGCCATGGAGTTACAGCGTGTTACAACGTGAGCGTTCTGCAGACGAGGATCTTCAATGCGATCGCGAGAGTTTTAATGGGAATAACAGCTGAAGACGTTCAATAAAACCACGTGGACGTGGTAAAGGCAATAATGAACTGACGATGCTCAATCATGTGTTCAATGCAACCGCGTGAGCGTGGTATTAGGCAATAGCAACTGACGATGCTCGATCCTGTGTTCAATGCAACAGCACGAGCGCTGCACAGGCACAAGCAACTGAAGACATTCCGTGCAATCACCTGCACACATACAAATCACGCGTCCCAAACTGGACACGTTATTTAAGCAGCAGCAAAGCAGCAGCTGGAAACTTCTGCAAGACAAATAGACATTTTTGTTTGGGCTTTTCTCTCTCCCCACTCCTCGCATTTAAATCACACAAATAGGGTAAGGGAAAATAAAATTACCTTTCCTGTGTATGACACTCACATGCTCACTAGCCATGCCTGGACACACCCGACTAATCTACAATTATACCGAACAAGCAAATTAATCAGAGTGAACTACATTAAATCCCCACAAACACCCATATTCTAATTTCATAATTCCCTCCCATCTTTGATCCTTCAAGTTAACAAAACATACCTTTCCTGAGGAGTGAAGGAGATACAAGACCTACACCAGCAGGCCACATCAGCATATGGTCATGAAGGACCCAGATCTCACCTGTGTTTATATAGCCACCTGATTACCTAACCTAATCTGGGCACTATTTTTAAAGGGGCCACGCAATTATCCTTAAAGGGGCAATCCCACTACAATCGCATATCTGTATATATATGTAAGAGTTTGTGTATGTGTAGGCCTGGAGATTCGCTCCGCCTGGCATCCAAATCTCGGTGCCTCAGTCCGAAGGATGTCATAGCGTTAACACAGCAAGTTGCCATGGAGACAACCTTGATTAGGTCGCAAACAGAGTCAACAATCAGCAGGTGTCTGTGAGAAATGGGGGAAGGAACGCAAGAGCGGCTCACTGCAGTGCTCTTCCGGGGGAGTTGTTGTTCAAACAGCGGCCTTGGCCGAGGCCAGTGCTGGTTGAGGGGGGGCGAAAGCAGATAAGATTGGGATTATTTGGTTTTGGGGCGAGTAGCCGCATTCCTTTGCATGACTACTCTCTTAGTCCATTCTGGTCCATCAGCTTTTGCAAAGCCGTGAGCTTCTCCATGATGTTATCCATATTTCGGGTCACCTCCCTGTTGTTATCCATAATGCGGTTAATAATAGTCCCAGCCTGAGTGCTGACCGCTCTGCCCACTGCTTCAATCATGCCGGGCAGCATTGTGGGGCTTTGGACAGCTGTCACCGTCTTCTTAATTTCTTGATAAACCAGGGCAATGCCTAATCCAGTCAGCAAAAGACCTGTTATCATGGTTCCGAATAGATAGATATCTTCAACGTCCTCCACGGAAAGAGCCGCCAGACACACGACCCGCCACCTCTCCCACGCGTCCATCGTGTAGCCAGCTGCGAACGTTCTGGCAGGGCCGTCAGGTTCCCCCGAACCCAAGCTTCTCGTCAAGAAGATGGTGTCAATTGCGTTGAGAGACCAGTTGATCAAATCCATGATTTTTAGTTTGGAGAGCAGTGCGGAGAGAGTCTCTCAAAGTTAAGACATAAGACTAGACGAAAGGAGCAAAGCAGGGAAGGTTAGGGGGAGGAGAGGGATTAACAATGCAGGATTAACAATGCAGATTTATAGATAATTAATACTGTTCCAGGGAAAAATTAGGACGAATGATGACAGAATTGTCATTTTTGGTGAACTTTTCTTTTAATTCTAACCAATCTGATTCTTTTTTTGGTATAACCAAATGTAATCTGGTTGATTTTGTCATATTAACTAGATATTGATATGAATGAACCAATTCATTTAAACATTTCACATGAAGAACATTTTCAGGTTACCTAATAAACACTTTTTACAGTGCAGTGCCTGTGCGGTTTCTTCCTGTGCAGGATTATCCTGCAATTTGTGTTTCAAGATCATGAGACATAAATGTCTCAAACTGCTAAATGAATTGATTAAAGGGTTGAAATTTGCCATTACAAATCTCTGTCTTCTCCTACCCCAGGGCCCAGACAACCTGTACGGCCACTACCCCTATTTCACATGTCTGGAAGATGCCAGCGGCCAATCCTTTGGTGTTTTTCTCATGAACAGCAATGCTATGGGTAAACAGACCCTCTCTTGAGTAGTTTTATTGTGTCATTGTGATTCTTTTTCTTTTTTGCATTGCTGGTCACAAACACAAGCTTTGCCGTGGACTAAATTCATAATCTTTGATAACATGGTTTGTGATGTCTGTGCACAGCATGTATAGTGCGTTGTGATGTGTTTGTGTGATTGGAATGGCTGTTTTTGTTAAAAGTTAGCAAATGTGAGCAGTTTAGGTTGTTTATGTCTGTCTGTTCTTGTCTGTGTGCAGAGGTGACTATCCAGCCGGCTCCGGCCGTAACCTTCCGGACTATTGGAGGGGTTTTGGACTTCTACATCTTGCTTGGGGAGACACCAGAGGCAGTGGTGGACGAGTTCACACAGGTGAGCGTAAATGAAAACACCAGTGAATTGTGGGTGAAATTGTAAAGACTTGGAAATGCTTTTTCATGTTAGACACACAGCATGGTGGACAGTACACATGCTAGGACATGTGGCAAGAACGAATAGGGTCATTTCCTGATCTTCCTCGTCATTTCTCCGCTTTCCAATCGGATTAAAAGCTTCTTTTTTTTTTGACAAAATACTATAATTTATTGTAAACAAATACTTGATTCTTATTGATATTGTCAGTCATAGTATTCATAATATTTTTTTATATTGACCGCAAAAATATATTCTACTATAAATTATAAACATTTATAATGTTTATTTTCTATTAAAATTACATTGAAAATCTCAAATGCTTTATTGTGATTCTGGTCATTATAATGCATTCTGTGGTCAAATGTTTTTGTGAACTAACCACTACATTTTATTTTATTAATTACAAATATTATAAATTACTATTATGAATTAAAATCATATACAATATTCTAATTTATTACACAACTATAAGTGACTATTGTCCTGGTAAAAATATTTTTATTTCTTATAAAAATGTCAAATATCACATCAATATTTCATGTCCATTTAAGGGTTATTTTTATTTACTCAAAATTAAAACTAAAACCATTAAAAAAGATTTTAAAAATTCAGCTATAATTGACAAGATATAATTTCTCTTTCTTTCTAGTATTAAAATAAAGCAAACTAAAATTGAAATAAATATGTATAAGAGCTATGTAGACATTAAACAAAACTACTAAAAATGACAAACCCACACAAGAAAATTCATAAAACTTTAACTAAAATTAAAAAGAAAACATGATAAAAATATTAATAAAAACTAATATAATATATAATGATACTAAAATAACACTGGTCCATTTATGTTTTTATTTTATTATTTATTGACAAATAGCAGTAATACGCAGTCAGACAGTCGTTATTGCAAAATAGACCCTGATCGGAATCACACCATGAACTTCTTACCAAAATGTCATCAATGCTGCCATCGTGATGAGAGTTGAAGTGAAAAGCTATAGGCCCAGATGAAGCTTCCAGATGAGCCTGAGGAAGTCCTCTGATGTTCAGTGTCTTTAACGTTGCTTTATGTCTCTGCAGCTGATCGGCAGGCCTTTCATCCCTCCGTACTGGTCTCTGGGCTTCCAGCTCTCTCGCTGGGACTACGGCAGCCTGGACGAGGTCAAGAGAGTCGTGGAGAGAAATCGACAGGCTGGTCTTCCGTATGTAAGTGCCAGGAACAGAAGGAGGCTCCTCGCTCTCTTCTGCAAAACTTGATTCCACCCAGTCCTTCAAAGCCACAATCGAGAGCAGGGAATATCGCTTACAGATTCATGAATAATATCTGCACATATACACGCATTTAGAAGCGTTTAGCACCTTATGGTGGGACTCTAACTGCCGAAAGATGCACTGAAGCTCAATGTTTGATGAAATTTGAACAAAGAAGCCATTAGCATGTCAGGATTTTGCTTTTCTGCCTGATTAGCATTCAAAAATGACTGGCATCTGCTGATGGCTGATGAAAGTCTTCCAGAAAAATCAAAACAGACAACAGTGAATCTTCAATGTTAACATGCAAAACCGGCATTTGCCATCATAAAGGCTGAAGGATTAGACTTCAGTGTTATAGTGCAGGTAGAGAGATACATGAACATTAAAGCTGCACTGTGTAGGATTTTCACCCATCTAGCAGTGAAATTGTATATGACTACCAACTGAATATTACTTTCTAGCACCTCCCATTCCGAGGGCGTTTTACCTCCTACGGTGGCCTATTATTTCAAATCTGCCGGCAGTCGCGAGTAATCTCCCCCTCACATTCGTCACGGTGCCACTGAGTGGAAAAGCGCGAAAGGCGAAGCTTGAATTTTGAAGCTTGAATTTCCAGGTGTGTCCCTCTTTGGCTAATGTATTTTCAAGGTGGATGCGCAACATGGCTTCCGCCATCCGCCATCTCGTATGTATTATAAATGGCAGATTCTACGCTTAAAAGAATACTTGATTAGATGGTAGAAGTAATTACACATTAATGAGCACATATAATTTTGAAAGAACAAAGTGTTTTTTGCTAAGAATCAACTTAAAAAATGACACAGTGTAGCTTTAACAACATAAAAATAAAGCTTCCAAAAGCTTCCCCAAAATTTTTTTCAGTCAATAGAATCATTAATGTCTTAATGTAAAGCACATTTTAATTATCTAAAGAACCTTTTCCACTGCGATGGAAAGATTCCATGGATTCTTCACAGAACCATTGATGCAAATAAAGAACCTTTATGTAACTTCCATAATTATACGTTGAAGTGAAACGGGATATTCAGTGAGAGAAGGAAACTGATTTGATGTAGATTTTACAGAGACTCACATCATTATTTTGTGTTCCAGGACGTCCAGTACACTGATATTGACTACATGGAGGACAAAAAGGTCTTCACCTATGACACGTTGAAATTTGCAGAGCTACCTGAGTTTGCTGACTACATGCATGATAAAGGGCAGAAATACATCATCATATTGGTGAGCCATTGATATTGTGGTTTCATTTATGCTGAGCTGCAGAGTTGTATAGGTTGGCACATTTCTGGGTTTTGGACTGTAGTTTAGAGTCACACATTTCAACGCCTTGCTGAACTTGATTTTGTCCAGTTGAAAACCTCAGAACATTTTCTTCTTGGTAGGATCCTGCCGTGTCCACCAGTCGAAGGATAAACGGACCTTATGAAGCTCTTGACAGGGGTCATGCAGCTAAAGCTTGGGTCACTGAAGCAGACGGGGAAACACCTCTACTGGGAGAGGTACCGTCCTCCAAACATACTCCTGATTGGGTAATCGTTAGTAGGGTTTGGGACTGAGAACTGGCTCTTCTTTATAAAAATATGTTGTTGGACATCTGCATTTTTACTCTGATGTGGACTGATAACATATCATTGTATTGCATTGTTGAAATACACAGTGGATTGCTGGTTGAAATACACAGTGTGAACAGGGTCTGATCTACTGTAGGAAAAAATTACTAACTTATTTTTGGTGAATTGGTCAAAAAAGAGTATGTATATCTCATTTTAAAATTGATTAAAATAGACAACGGAACATTGTAGTAATTTTTCACAATATTGCTGTTTTTACAATATTTTTGACCAAATAAATGCAGCCTTGGTGAGCAGTAGAGTCTTCTTTTCACTCTCTCTCTCTCATTCATTCATTAATTTATTCATTCATTATTTCGAATGAGAAGTCAACCCCAACCCCTCTCTCTCTGTCACAGGTCTGGCCAGGGGAAACAGTGTTTCCTGACTACACTAACCAGTCTTGCATTGATTGGTGGATTGATGAAATTTCGCGCTTCCACAAAGAAGTCAAGCATGATGCTCTCTGGATTGTAAGTAACCCGCAGAGATCACTACCCGTCACCAAATATCGAACCTGATCATTTTACGACCTGGTGGAAAAGTCACGAAAGGTCATGAATTTTTTTTCTGATTCCGATCTCCAACTTTCAACAGTCTCCAAATCAATACTATACATATGTCACTGCATCAATATGTATTAATCATGATATTCAAACACTGCAAAGCTCATTAAAAATCTCATCTAGAGTACAATATAAACCACAAAAGCATTAAAGTCAACATAATATCATAATTTACCCTACTTAGAGTAGTAATTCATCAAACTCCTGTTCAATTAAATTCACATTAATTTGTATAGCACTTTCACTGTACATATTTCAAAGCAGCTTTACAGAAAATGCATGTTTCAAATATCACAATCAAGAATCTAGTGGCGACTGTTGAAGAAATGCATTTTACACCATCCAATCAATTCCTGATTGATAAAATCAAGTTCTGCCCTACAATTTGTCTCACTAAATATTCTGATTCAGAAATGAAACTAAAATGGTTACAAATGCCATTTCATTTTGTAAAAACACTGTAAAAAAGAGAAGTTGAGCTGGCTTAAAAAATAAGGCAACCTATCACACTTAACGTTTTAAGTTAAAGCAACTAATTTGCTCCAATTAAAGTCAACTTAAATACTTTTGTTCATATAATGAGTTAAAGGTAGTCTTTTGAACTTAAAAATTCAAAGAATGTTTAGCATTTAGCAATGCAAGCAGCTACAAGCCTTGTTCCCTTTCGAGAAAGGTCTCTCGCATTGCGTAGCTATACGCTATGGGAAAACTCATTTTCTTGAGAATATTGAAGCCTTTATTTTAAAACGCAGTGCAGCTGGACAGCTACGAGCACAGTGCAGGCTGTACGAGCACACAGATTGGTGGCTCATTTCGCCATAAGAATCAGATTTAATCTCCTTCAGTGACAGACACATCTCTTTGCTGACCCTCCAGATAGAAAGCCTTCTTCTCCTCACCGCCGACAAAGCCTTGCAGCGGACTGTGCTTCCTGTTCATCTGACTCGAAGCCGGCAACGCTGTTTTGCCGTTTCCGTGTGGCCATCCGGCGAAAGAATATCCTTTTATAAAGCTTTTCTCTAAACGAGCAAATTCGAGGCATTGTTTCAAATGCTTTCCCCAGTCTGTGCTTCGTGCCGACTTTCCCTCGTGGACATGGATGGGTTCCTGCCTCGGCCCGGACCACGTGGAAGCTGCACTCACTCACGGCGGCTGTTCTCACTGCGAGAACATGCCACTCTCCGCTCTGCGCTCGCGGCTAGCTCTCTCTACTTTGGAGAGCGACCCCGCCCCTCGCGCTCTCCCGTTTCCTTCTCTCCTCAAGCATAGGAGGAAGAAACGGTAGAGTCAGAGGATGAACAAGCACTCGGAGGCGAGCGAGATCACGCCGGGTCCGTCCCCGCGTGCCTCACACAGTAGTTTCAATTTTGCAGTAGTTTCAATTTTGATATTTTTAGGTCAAACCGTTCTTGTCTGACAGTCATATCATGCAGGTCTGTGGTCACTGTCTCAAAGAGCATACACAGAGTCCAAATTAAAACAATTCCCCATCGTCCAAATTAAACAATTCCCCATCATAAGTACACATTGATGGCCTAAGACACGAAACGAGCGGTTTGTGTGAGAAAACGAACAGTATTTATATCGTTTTTACCTCTTGTAAAACAGCCACGCTTCCTTCTGTGTGACGTGTACGCAGACTGGTGCATAGATATATATACACTAGACGTCGCATTAAAGACTTTGTTCCAATGAACTGCCGTAGCCAAGGCGACATCTAGTGTATACCTCTATGCACCAGTCTGCACACACTTCACACACCAGGATGCGCTCGCGCCCTCAGATCACTTGGACGTGGCTGTGTTACAAGAGGTAAAAACTATATAAATACCGTTCGTTTTCTCACGCAAACCCCTCGTTTCGTGTCTTAGGCCATCAATGTGTACTTACGATGGGAAATTGTTTTAATTTGGACTCTGTGTATGCTCTTTGAGACAGTGACCATAGACCTGCATGATATGACTGTCAGACAAGAACGGTTTGACCTAAAAATATCAAAATTGAAACTACTGCGGAAAAAAAGACACCTACATCTTGGATGCCCTTGAGGTAAGCTAAAACATACCAAAATTGTATTTCAAAGTGAACTATCCCTTTAAGACCGCACTCCTGCTAGCCCTAGCATTAGTCAAGCGAATGGGCGATTTACAAGCACTCTCCACGAACGCTTCCTGTCTCGGTGGCCGCACCAAAGGGTCTCCGGTCATGAAGCAGAGATTGTAGAGATGGATATTAGATGCTATCTCTTTAGCCTATGCTTCTATGGGCCTTCAATGCCCCATAGACATTATGGCTCATTCCACAAGGGACATGGCTTCTTCATGGGCCTGGTCCAGTGGTGTACCAATTGAAGACATTTGTGCGGCGGCCGGCTGGCCACATTCATAAGATTTTATAACTTGGAAGTGCCGGCATTGCAGGCAAGAATCCTTTCTATTTAAGTGGTCTTGGCCCCCGTTGGGCCCAAGCCTCTGCATATTCCTATATAGATGGTCTTGGTCCCTGTTGGCCCAAAACTCTACTATTCCTTTGATGGCCCCGACGTTCTGGTCCCCGTTTGATTGTAACTTTATTTCTGCTATGTGTCTTCAGCTTGTCAGCTCTAGGCGGTAGTCAGAGTGAAATTATTTGGCTAATAACACGCCGTTTTAAAATGGCTTCCCATTGTGTATAGCTACGCAATACGAGAGACCATTCTCAATAGGGAACGTACTTGCTTACTAACGTAACCTCGGTTCACTTAGAGATAAGGGAAGTGCTGAACTAATTGCTGTTTTTTTCTAAGGACATGAATGAGGTGGCCAGTTTCGTAAAGGGAAGCATCAAAGGCTGCGCTGATAACAAACTCAACTATCCTCCATTCACCCCACGTGAGTCTGAAATGCATTACAGCTAGATTTAACATCAGCATCTCTTCACTATCTGTAAACATCCATCCTCTTGATTTCCATTCGACTCTAAAGGTATTCTTGATAACCTGATGTTCAGTAAGACCTTATGTATGGATGCTAAACACAACTGGGGGAACCACTATGATGTCCACAGTCTCTATGGCTACTCTATGGTCCTGGCCACTGAGAAGTAAGTGATGGTTTTCCCACACTCTCTATGCAAATAATCTCTTTTATGATTGAATGATGCTGTGTTCCAATCTTGTCAGAATGATTAATATGGATTAACATCACAACAATGTTATATTTACTAGTGGATAGTCCTATATTAATGTGATTATGGTTGTGACATCACAACTAGGGGGAGCTCGGCTCCCTTTAATAAGAGATGGGCTCCCCTGAAAACATGATTTGTGAAATTTTGGGGGGTCGGTCTCAAATAATATTGACTATTATTTTGACAATGTGATAAAATATTTTGTAAAATAGCAAAAATATCATTAATTCTTGCATGACGGCGATTTAAACCTAATTCACTTCAATAAAGATAACCATACATGCTATTCTTGTCATGAGCATCAAGGTTTGGTGGCGCTGCAGTGCAAATTCCAATCATGTTTAGTACATGTTAACTCAAAGATTTGTAGAAAAAATATAAATGTTGGAGGCCATTGATCTGCACGTGAAGTCCTTGAAATCCATTCTGTGTTAAGGTAAGGCATGTTATTCCCAATTATTATGTGTTGTGGCTGGGTTGTTATAGGTCTGCGTGACTCTCAATGTCTTAAGCCTAATTGAACGGAGGAATTATGGTATGAGGAATTATGCTTGCACCAAATGTCACGGGGTGACAAAAACCTGAACAGGACTAAGATCCGGGGGAATGCACTGCAAATTGGTTGCCATGGCAGCGAGGCCAATTGCCTGAGTGACAGCAGGTGTGGGGCAATTACAGGGAACGCTGTGAGAGGGACACATATTCAGATGGGGCTTTAAAAGCAGAGAGAAAACAGACTGTGGGGTGGTTCTCCTCCCGTGTAGTACTGTGTTTGTCAGCGGGTCGTTCTTTTTATTATGGCTGGGCTGTGGAGTGCTGGAGATCGAAGCTAAGGAAGAGAAAGGAAGTAGTGAAGGATTTGTCAGCGAAAACCTAAGGAATATCGTCAGCAGTGGGAAAGACACAAGTGATCAGTATTGGATCCGTTGTTTATATGCACTAATCCTGAAGTGGTGTTGCAAGTTTGGAAGTGTGTGGCACGAGTGAATTATTACACCGAGTGAATTGTTGATCTGTCTCCAACTTCAGTCCTCTCTTTGCTGAATGTAACGGCAGCTGCAACATTCTTCTGCTTTTCCTGGAGCGAAGTCGAGCCCTGGCCAAGGACTAGATTCGATCTGGTAGGAGAAAGACCAGTGGGTGAGTGCTGGCCCTAAATGCACGGTGTGTGAGTGGAATTACAGTGCCTGAAGTGACGATTCACCCGGTTTGTGCTGTGAAGTGAAATTGTTGTGTGGAGAAATATTAGAAGTCTGCCGTGCACTCTTCCCATTCAGTCTTCCACCCGCTGGCTCCAGGGGAAGGTGTCGACAAATCAAGAGCCCCACTTCCTCCGTGAGAAGATCCGGCCCTGTCAAAGCTGAGTGTTTTATGTATCGCTGGACTGTTAAAAACGTGCTGTGTTTGTTCCAGTGTCCAACGAAGTGGAGCGTGTCGCTCAAGTGTTCTCCCAGCCTGGTGGTCTCCACACGCCCCTATTGGAAGCCTTTGCCCTGTTCAGACGAAGAGAGAGGTATATCAGTTGAAGTTTCATGTACTATTGGAACCGTTAAGACCTTCCTGTACTGTTTCAGTGTTCAACGAAGCGGAGCGTTTCCGTCCAAGTGCCCTCCCAGCCTGGTGGTCCCCACACGCCCCTATTGGAATCCTTTGCCCTGTTCAGACGAAGAGAGAGGTATATCAGTTGAAGTTTCATGTACTGTTGAACAGCGAACCTTACTGTATCGTTCCAGTGCCCAACCAAGTGGAGCGTTTCATTTCAAGTGTCCTCCCCGTCTGGTGGTCCCCACACGTCCTCCATTGGAAGCATCTGCCCGAAACGGAAGAAGAAGGTACCTCAGCTGAGTGTTCACATACCGACGAACGGTTAAACCCCGCCATATCGTTCCAGTGACTCGCTCGCCCCCACACTGTATACTTACCTGGTGACCTACCTGGACGGCGTGAGGATTTCTCCGGATCCCCATTCAACGAGCCCCGGCCCGCTACGATCGTTCCTCCCCTCCCATCCCAGGAGGCCCAGAGACGCGTGAACTGCCCTGGTGGCAAGAAGAAGTTTTAATTAGTGCTTATTCAATTGTCCGATTTTAATATAATAAAGTACTGTCATTATTTTTATCCCCTTGTCTGTCTGGTCCTTGACCCGTTCCTCGAGGTGGTTCCCGGTTTTCAGGGGTGGGTGCAGTCTGGCTTGGCCCGCCCCGCAAACACGATGTAAAGTCAAGTCAAGTCACCTTTATTTATATAGCGCTTTTTACAATACAGATTGTATCAAAGCAGCTTCACAGTGATAACATGAAAATAATACAAAAAACAATTTCATCATCGTCCAACTTTAAGGCAGATCTATAATATTGTTGAATATTAAATGTCCCCAACTAAGCAAGCCAGAAGGTAAGGCAACAGCGGCAAGGAACCAAAACTCCATCAGGTGACAGAATGGAGAAAAAAACCTTGGGAGAACCCAGGCTCAGTCGGGGGCCAGTTCTCCTCTGGCCAATGAGTGAACAGTGTATGACTATGATTCAGGAGCATTACAGGTCAGAAGTCAAAATTAATCAGAGTATTTGTCCAGTTCCGGTTGGTTGAAGTCGGAGTGGAGAGGAGGAGAGACTGGTTGACACTTCAGGTCAGCGGCGTCGTCGTGTCCTGGCGCTGGTCCTTCATCAGATCTGGATACGGCCTGGTTCCGGTGGACAGCGGTAAACCTCGGGATAGACAGAGAGACTAATATTAGCGTAGACGCCATCCTTCTTATGATGTACCAAGTACATCAGGATTTACGGGAAGTGTTCCCGGTCCCGGCTGTTCTAAACTATGCAGCCTAACATTGAATTATAGAAGTCTATAATGTGTTATGTGTATGCTAGGCCGAAGAGATGTGTTTTTAGTCTAGATTTGAACTGACAGAGTGTGTCTGCTTCCCGGACAATGGTAGGAAGACTGTTCCAAAGTTTTTATGCTAAATAGGAAAAGGATATACCGCCAGTAGTCGATTTTGATATTCTAGGTATTATTAACTGGCCGGAATTTTGAGATCGCAGTAGACGTGAAGGACTATAATGCGTTAAGAGCTCGCTCAAGTACTGCGGAGCTAAACCATTTAGTGCTTTGTAAGTGATCAGCAATATTTTAAAATTGATACGATGTTTAATAGGCAGCCAATGCAGTGTTGACAGAACGGGGCTAATATGGTCATACTTCCTGGTTCTAGTAAGAACTCGAGCTGCTGCGTTTTGAACTAGCTGTAGTTTGTTTATTAAGCGTGCAGGGCAACCACCCAGTAGAGTGATATTAAGGGCAACCACCCAGCAATGAATGATATTAAGAAGAGGATCTATGACATCTGGAAGCATCTCTTTCAGTAGTTTAGTCGGTATAGGGTCTAACATACACGTTGTCGATTTAGATGATTTGACGAGTTTGCAAAATTCTTCCTCTCCTATAGCAATGAATGAATCAAATTTTCCCTCAGGGAGACTACAATGCACTTCCTGATGCGATACTGTATTAGACGGTTGCATAGTTATAATTTTGTCCCTGATATTATCGATCTTATAAGTGAAGAAGTTCATAAAGTCATTACTGCTGTGTTGCTTGTTAGTTTAGCCACTGTTTCAAATAAATACCTAGGATTATGTTTTTTTTCTTCTAATAGGGTTGAAAAATAAGCAGATCTAGCAGCTTTTAAAGGTCCCATGACATGGGGTTATTATATTATTTTATAATGTTTCCTGGGTTGCCCTTATAATGTTAGTATGTTTTTTAGATAGAAAATAGTCATAATTTAGAAACAAAAGGCATTTTTCCTAGCCCAGTTTTAGCCTCTAATTTGAACGCTCTGTTTGAAGGGGCGTGTCTGTGTGAGACTTCGGTGTAACCGCCCACTGCTGTGATTGGCTGACATGCTTGCATATGAAATAGCTACTTATTACATGTGAAACTCTCTCGAATACTTTTACTACAGTTATTATACGTTTTTACTATTACAGCTATCGAGAATAACAAATCGTCAGAAGTTTTTAAAGTATTTAGATCTATTCACATCACATAAAATGTTGCCGTGATGAGCATTGCGCAAGCAGATGAGTCTGTTGTTGATCGCGAGAATGAAGATCTTATCATTGCAACGCAGTTTCTGCACTCTCTCTGCTTTCACCAATGCTAACACGATGATGTAAATACAGTAAGAGCGATCATGTGCAGTGTAACGTGCGTCATTGATTTCATAACGAGTTTGGCAAGTGTCCAGATAAACTCGATCGCGCTGTGTCCATGAGAAAATGAGGTAGGAAGTAGAAACGCGTGCGCGCGATTACTACAAAGTTTGTTCTTTGATCGCTTTCTGTATATAATTTATTCACAATTTAAATACGATTTTTCATCCTACTAAAAGAAACGATGTGAAGTTTATATTTTAGTCACTGGCTTGACTTACTGAGGCATAAACAGCAGTATTGAACGATTTGAGAGAAAGATTACCTGTCTGAACTTGAACAATTACACATCAGAAAGTGTTGCTTGGTAACGTTAGCTCGATCGATTTATTTTCAGACGTTCGTCGAGGCCAGCTCTGTAGTGATCCAAGTTGAGGAAACAGTCGTCGGTGAAATGTTTGCCGCAGACATGCAAAACTTTGGGGAGTTGTGTCGGCGCATTTCCAGAGAAAATGAAATGAATCCACTGGTTCTTCTGGGGCTTGGATGCAGGAACTAAAAAAAGGCTTCGGTGTTCATTTGTACATCCAATTATTGAGCAATTATTATGCTTCGCTCGCTCAAAAGCCATATCATCTCCGTGGACAAACTAAAATCGCGCGCACGCGTTCCTACTTCCTAGCTCATTTTCTCATTCGGGAAATATTCTCTGGGCGGCAAAGCAGAGAAAGGGGAGGTAACATTTCCTCCGTATGACGTCATACGGAGGAGATTCAAGATCAGCCCGATTGAGCTTCCACTTTTTCAAAGGCAGAGAAAGATAGCAAAAGCTCGATTTACACCGATTGAAATTTCTAGAAATTTGGGGACCATATAAAGGCTAGGGGAACTCATATTAATGTTAAAAAACCTCAAAAAGTGAAAATTTCATGTCATGGGACCTTTAAAGCCTCTCTGTAAGCAATCGAGCTCTCCTTCCATGAAATCCGAAACACCTCTAGTTTTGTTTTCTTCCAGTTGCGCTATACAGTAAGAGCTTCGCGGTGCAGTGTAACAGCGTCATTTATATGACCAAGTTTTGGCAAGTGTCCAGATAAACTCGCGCTGTGTGATTGAGTTCATACTGAGTTCACATTCTCTGAAAAACGCTTCAACAGGCAGTTATTTTACCTAAATGTGCGTTCCGTGTTGGAATGTCTGTTTTTGTTTTGATCTGTGTGATATGGCAAGTTGCTAATTTACCCAATAGTATTTTGCCACCTCAGGATGCCGGATGGTAGCCTGGCTTCGCCCTCCTACGTACTTCCGCTCAAGTTTCATTTTCCTTCAGTTCTACGTCTGGGATTGTGGTATATTCTTTGGTTTTCTCCGGTCAATTTTTTACCGGTCCAATCAGCGAACAGAAGGAGTGGCTGAGAACGATGACATTGAGGTTGTGCGCTAGTTTGAGTCGCCATACGTCAAGACCAAACGTTAGCGATTGGTTATGGCAGATCCAAAGTGGCTCTGGGCAGATCCAAAGTGGCTCTGGGCAGATCCAATAGTTTTAAACTTCAACAGAGAACCCGCATTCAAGGACGTTACCGCTTGTCAATGGAGAGAGGCCAGACTCTCTGTACAAGTGAAATGTACGAGAGTCTGGTAGAACCAGGCTAGCCGGTTGGTGGAAAACACAGCGTATTGCAGCCAGCAAACAAACTGGGTCAGAGATTGCCAAAACAATCCAAGGTTTTTATTTAACACTGTGGCTAGATTAACAAATAAACAGACATCACCTGAACAAAATATTCCGTTACATCTTAATAGTAATGATTTCATGAATTTCTTCACTGAGAAAATAGAAAGCATCAGAAACACAATTGTAAATGTACAATCTTTGACAGCGTCTTATGATTCAGCCTCAATTATCGCCCCTCAAGAACAACTACAGCGCTTTACAACTATAGGACGGGAAGAGCTAAATAAACTTATCACTGCATCTAAACCAACAACATGTTTATTAGATCCAATACCCACTAAACTACTGAAAGAAGTGTTACCTGTAGTGGAAGAGCCTCTTCTCAATATTATTAACTCGTCTCTATCTTTAGGACATGTTCCAAAAACATTCAAGCTGGCAGTTATAAAACCTCTTATTAAGAAACCACAATTAGATCCAAATAACCTAGCAAATTACAGACCCATTTCAAATCTTCCATTTATGTCTAAAATACTAGAAAAAGTTGTGTCCGCTCAATTGTGCTCTTTCTTGCAAGAAAACGATATCTATGAAAAGTTTCAGTCTGGATTCAGGCCACATCATAGCACAGAAACTGCGCTGGTTAAAATTACAAATGATTTACTTTTAGCTTCGGACCAAGGCTGTATCTCAATACTAGTTTTACTCGATCTTAGTGCTGCGTTTGACACTATAGATCATAAAATACTCTTAGATCGACTTCAAAATTACACTGGTGTACAGGGACAGGCATTAAGCTGGTTTAGATCGTACCTATCAGACCGTTACCATTTTGTCCACTTAAATGGGGAAAAATCAAAGATAACGTCAGTAAATTATGGAGTGCCGCAAGGATCTGTGTTAGGCCCTCTGCTATTCTCAATTTATATGCTGCCACTTGGTAATATTATAAGAAAACATGGAATAAGTTTCCACTGTTATGCTGATGACACTCAATTATATATTTCATCACGACCAGATGATAACACTAAATTATCTGAAATGACAGAGTGTGTTAAAGATATAAAATATTGGATGACGTGTAATTTTCTTCTATTAAATTCAGATAAAACGGAGGTATTACTGATTGGTCCAAAAGACTGCCCACAAAACCTCTTACAATACAACCTTGATCTAGATGGACGTCCTGTTACTTTATCCTCTACAGTAAAAGACCTGGGTGTTATACTAGACCGCAACTTGTCTTTTGAAAATCATATTTCAAATGTCACAAGAACAGCCTTTTTCCACCTTAGAAACATTGCTAAGCTACGTAATATGCTATCAGTTTCTGATGCAGAAAAGTTAGTTCATGCATTCATGACCTCGAGACTAGATTACTGTAATGCTTTATTAGCTGGTTGTCCTGCATCCTCCGTAAACAAGCTACAGTTAGTCCAAAATGCAGCTGCTAGAGTTCTTACTAGGTCAAGAAAATATGATCATATAACACCAATTTTATCATCTCTACACTGGTTACCTATTAAGTTCCGTATCAACTACAAAGTATTGTTACTGACCTATAAAGCCCTAAATGGTTTAGCTCCTGTGTATTTAAGAGATCTTCTATCGCCATATAATCCATCGCGCTCTTTAAGATCGCTAAATTCGAGGCTTCTGGTCGTACCTAGGATAACTAAGTCCACTAAAGGAGGGAGGGCGTTTTCACATCTAGCTCCTAAACTCTGGAATAGCCTTCCTGATACTGTCCGAGGCTCAGACTCGCTCTCCCAGTTTAAAACTAGATTAAAGACGCATTTCTTTAGCCAAGCATTCACATAATGCATCTCAGACCTTTTATACTACAGTTAAATCAGATCAAATGCATTCATATTATGAACAGCAGCTACGCTAATTATTTCCCATCTGCCTTTTTTGTTGTTATCTCGGGACGCCTGTCCCGAGATAACTCAAATAGAGTTCGTCAGCTCCAGTTATGTATCCAGCCTCTCATGGAGACTTCAGATGCCCCAACGCCTGTGATGAGACGACTCGACGCCTATGAAGAGACGACCCAACGTCGGCGATATGTTATGCCATAAATTTTATGATTAACTAACTGTATTTTGTGTGTATATTTTTGAAATGCATTTTCTGTAAAGCTGCTTTGAAACAATATGTATTGTGAAAAGCGCTATACAAATAAACTTGAATTGAATTGAATTGAATTGCAGATTCTATCCAACATAAAAAGCCTCTGCACCCATCTAAAAATCTCTATGAACAGGAGCGTATTAACTTGATATCAACTCATCATAAATTAACTCCTCAACTTAGTGTGCAACTCTCCTCGCTTTCCATTGTCAATTGCGCTCGTTCCTTTTGTGTGTCCTCAACTGGCAACCCGCGTGAGTGTCGAGTCTGAGGAGGCGGGGAAACAACGATCTCCTATATTTTGAATTTGGACTGCAGTACCTATTTCAACCGCTAGCTGTCAATCTCACATACTGCACCTTTAAGTGAACATAAACAGTTGTGAAAGTAACCAAATGCTTGTCAGTGTACTAGATCCGTGCATTTGGTCTTTAAGTGACAGCAGCTGAAAAAACCCGCTGCTCTCTCAGTCATTTAATGTTAATCAAACACAAAAGAAAACAATAGACTCATTCACTGCTCTTCACTGAATAACTTTAGTAACTTTAATAAGAATCAACGTAGGCCTATATTTAATTCAATCGGTGAAGATTATGCAGTGTTTTATCTTTTACATTTGATTGCTTTATTCAATTTATGTATAGTATTCTATTATTAGTAATAGCCATAGGCTAAAGTCTTTTTTTTCTATTGCATTTGTCCTTTTGTTTTTAAATGTTATTATTTTTTATTGTATATTTCAGCTCACTGTTGTTGGCTGAGAGTGAAATTGCTCTGAAATAACAGATTAAGGGGTTGGGGTTCACTTTGGGGGTTTTTATGAACGCACTGACAGCGGCAGTCTTACAAAGTTTTGCCCCCAGAAGTCTAGGACCGGCACTGCTTCTAATATTGTGTTTCTGCTTCCAGGGCATCGAGAGCAGTGTTTGGGACGAACCGTTCAATGGTTTTCACCCGCTCCTCCTTCCCCGGGGTGGGCAAGTACGCTGGGCACTGGTTGGGTGACAATGCCGCCACCTGGAATGACATTAAGTGGGCGATAACTGGCATGCTGGAGTTTAACCTCTTCGGAATCCCTTATGTAAGTGGTTTGACTCCAAATGAAACGTCTTTTCCAACATGGGTAATTGATAGTAGACACAGTCTTTCTTCATAACACAACAGCCCCACTGAGAGATATGGAAAGCACTATAAGAACATTTTGGTAATGATTGAGAAATTGAATGTGAATGCATTTGGACTCGTTGAAATAGAGTGATTTTTCCCTCCTCTGGAGAGTCTAAACTGAATCTAATGATGTTATTCTGCAGGTCGGTGCAGATATCTGTGGGTTCTTCTTCAACTCGTCCGAGGAGCTTTGCAGACGCTGGATGCAAGTCGGTGCATTTTACCCCTTCAGCCGTAACCACAACGCACAAGGTTTCAAAGTATGTGCTGCTCTTTAAACACCCATAAACATTCAATCTTGAAGTGCCTTGCACTTTATAAAACATCTTTCACTCGCGGGTCAAAATGACCTGAAGCCCTAAAATTATATTTAATTTTTTTTTGTCCAGAAAGCTTATTTTATTTCATATTGATAATATTTTGTTCTATTTTTTAAATGCAATTTTCTTATATATATATATATATATATATATATATAAATTATGTTATTTACTTTTAAACTACTAGGTTTGATTAATAAATAATAAATAAATAAATAGTAATTTAAGCACATTCCTCACATTCTTTCAACTTAAATTCAAAATAACTCATCATGCATTACCCTTTTAATTCAGCTCAAAATATCTTACATTGGGTGTCTTTGCCGACCTCTTGTGGAAAAAATGATAATATAAGATGATATTTCATGACTCTAGATAGCTCTATATGGAGAAAATGAGCTGTTCCTCTGGGTCCTAAAGTCAATTTCTCTTCAGTGTGCATTCAGATACACATGTAGACATTATAAAATATTTTTTTGAAAAGTTTTAGCATTTTTAGTTTTTTTTCTATGTGTACTGAAGCATTCCTCACATTCCATTCATTCCTATAGAGCTCCGGACCCCACGTGACTACCGGTGTTCGGGCCACCATTTTGGCAGTAAAAAAAGCCGGGAGCGAATATAAATGAATGACGGAAGCATGAGTTTCAAGGCAACAGAGGTTACTGCGCACTTTAATTCAAAAGACATAGACCAGTACATAGCACAACTTAATAGATTAAACATAACAGATCCCTATAATGCCCCCGGCGTGCTTTTCATGTGTATTGATAAAGGAACGGATAGCTTTCCTGACCTGCAGTATCCTGATATCTACGAACTACCTCATCAACTTTCCCTCGTCCTATTCCGGAGACTTTTTAAAAGCTTACAAAAGCATGGAGGGGTAAATGGACGCAATCAAATTGTGTGATGAACATTGAACTTAGGAGTCTGCCGGCTAAAACCTGCTCTGTCGTCATTGGAAGGGTAACACGTCGGTGAAAGAGTAGACCTAACTAACTGTGTACAAATAGAATCGAAATGCTGAAACAATTTTAAATATTATTTATAAAAGATGCTGATACTAAAAAGTTATTTAAAATAAAAATGTGTGAATAAATGTTGTTTGTGGTAACTTACAGCCGTGGATCAAACGCAGCATGTGAAAGCACACTAGTGCCCGCTGCTCATGCATCGCAAACACACTGCAAACGGAGTATATGTGAAACAGATGTAATCATAATTAGGCGATTAGCTACATAATAGACCCTAGCTGTCCTTGTTTGTAGGTAACGTTAACCAGCATAACGTTAGCTATATGCTATATCACTGTGAGTACAGTAAACACAATAAATGTCATGAAATCTTAACCCTTTAATCACAAATGTTTCTGTTATGGCATCCAGGCGCACAGCAGCTGTCCACTATGTTGAAATATTTAGGTTTAAACAGTCTGGCTTTGAATAATCATTCGACCGCTATCGATACCACTGCTACAGCCGCTCTGGCGCTCTCTTGTTTGACTGCCAAAATGGCGGAGTTTAGATTGCGTGATGCAGCCTCCGGAGCTCTATGGGGGTCAAATTGACCCGCGAAGGAAGGACCGAGGAAAGGATGGGTTTAAACATCTCTGCGACGTGTTTCTGGCCCGACGCCAGCGCACTGAATTACAAACGTGTCCTCTCTCTTTAAATGCTATTATTTCCCTAATCATTATTGTGAGATTGGCGTGAGAGAAGCAATGATGAATATATTATACAATACAATACAATACAATTTTATTTGTATAGCACATTTAAAAACAACTGGCGTTGACCAAAGTGCTTAACAAGGCCAATAAGGGAAGACAATAAGACCAGTAAAGATACACATCAAAGAGAAGTATAGTCGCTCAAGTCAGGGTATATTGAAAGCTAATGAAAAGAGGTGTGTTTTCAGAGAGATTTTAAAAAGTGTCAGAGTTTGGGCAGATCTAATATCGTGGGGTAGGCTATTCCATAGCTTAGGCCCATAAGCTGCAAAAGCTCGATCACCCCTATTTTTCAGTCTGGTCCTAGGGACAGAAAGTAAGTTAGAGTCCCCCGATCTTAGTGATCTTGACTTAATTTCTGGATGAAGCAATTCTGATAAGTACTGTGGAGCTAAGTTCTGTATAGATTTAAAAACAAAAAGCAAAACTTTAAAATCAATTCGAAATTTAATCGGTAGCCAATGAAGCGAAATTATCAGGATCCACGTGTCCACTTCTCTCTTTGCTCTTCCTGACTAGTTTCTCTTTCTAACAGGACCAGGACCCTGCATCATACGGCACTGACTCTCTCCTGGTGAACAGCTCCAGACATTACCTGACGATCCGCTACAGCCTCCTGCCGTACCTCTACACGCTGTTCTACAAGGCCCACGTCAGCGGAGAGACTGTCGTGCGGCCCATGATGCACGAGTGAGTTCGTAAGCTTGTGCAAACAGCAGTGGGACAGTTCCAGTGTTGCTTTTGAGAAACTTCATGTATTTCTATATGAGATTTCTCATGTAAAAACAAACAAAAAATTAGATAATTATTAATGACAATGACAATTTATTTGTATTGCACTATTAAAAACAACAGCTGTTGACCAATGTGCTTTCCACATAGACTCACATATCACATATAATAATAAACTTTATATAAAAAAAATTAAATAAAAACAACAACATGTAAGTACATACAAAAAGACAGTCTTTAATCAAAAGCTTTTGAAAATACAAATATTTTAAGTTTGGATTTAAAAATAGTAAGAGATGGAGCCTGTCTTAAACTAATTGGGAGAGTATTCCAAAGTCTTGGTGCAGAGATGCAAAACGCTCGATCTCCTCTGCGCTTAAGTCGCGATTTTGGGGTAGACAGTAAGGCCTGATTTGAAGAGCGTAGAGACCTTGCAGGCTTTTGTTCCATTAATAATTCTACTAGATACGTTGGTGCTAATCCATTTAAAGATTTATAAACTAAAAGTAATACTTTAAATTCTACTCTGAATCGGGGTGATATGCTCTCTCTTTTTTTTTTCGCACAGAAAACGGGCCGTAGCATTTTGGACAAATTGTAAACGAGATCGTGTTTGCTGACTAATTCCCAGATATAATGAGTTACAATAGTCCAATCTCGATGAAATAAAAACGTGAATTAATTTCTCAAGATCTTTAAATGAGAGAAACGGTTTTGCTTTAACGAGCAGACGTAGCTGATAAAAACACGATTTTACCACAGAGTTTATTTGGCGATCAAATTTTAGATTGTCGTCCAAAACAAAACCCAAATCTTTCACCCAGGGTCTCAGGTACACGGACATCTCACCCAGATTTAAGTTGACAGATTTTGATAGCTCAGATGGGCTAAACATAATGATTTCGGTTTTCCTTTCATTAAAAATTAAGAAATTTAAAGAAAGCCACGCCTTTACCTCTTCTGGGCATGCTGTAAGAGACGTTAGGCCTAAAAAATCTTGTTTCACGGGCAAATATACCTGTGTGTCGTCTGCTTAGCAATGAAATTACCGTGTTTTTTTAAAATGGACCCTAGAGGAAGCATATATATAGAGAAAATAATAATGGAGCTAAAATAGAGCCCTGCGGAACTCCTTAGTGCAGGTGTGCTGTACTCGAATAATGTTCGCCCATCTTAACATTAAAATGAATTAAAATTATTTCTCGAATTAAAGTCAAAACCTAGTAAATACAATACCGTTCAAAGTTAAGGTAAGACATTAAATAATAATAAAAATAAAAAAAGATGCATTAAATTGATCAAAAGTGACAGTAAAGACATTTACATAGTAACAAAAGATTTGTATTTAAAATAAATTTTAATATTTTAACTTTATATTCATCAAAGAATCCTTAAAAATGTTTCACGGTTTCCACAAAACTGAAGCAGCACAACTGTTTTCAACACTGATAATAATGATAGTAATGATGCTGAAAATTCAGCTTTGTTTGATCAGAGGAATTTATTCAAATAGAAAATTTTTAATTACTGTACAGTTTTGATCAAATAAATGCAGCAATATATATATATGTTCACTTTTTTCCCTAAATAGTTTAACCTAATCTTTTTTAATAGTGTGCAGTGTATATATACATATCAGCATCCTGAAACGTCAATATCTGCTTTATAAGAATTGTTTCCCGCTCTGCAGGTTTTATTCCGACAGTGAAACCTGGGCAGTGCACAAGCAGTTCATGTGGGGAGCACATCTTCTCATCACTCCTGTGCTGGATCCTGTGAGTGAACGCATGCGCGCACACACACACACACACACACACACACACACACACACCTCATCAGCTCTGACTGCTTTCAGCTTGATATGAATTAGATCACATTATTTGAGTGCCACCATCTGAAGGTTCTCTCATATTTTCTTTTTGTTCATTTGCTGCTTCTCTTTCTGTCAGCTTCTTACTCTCCAATATCTCGCTCATATTCTCCTTTTCTGAATTTATGACAGGAGGACCATATCTCTCTGAAAAATGACCACCTATGATAGTCTGACCAGTAGTCTAATGAACAATGCTCACTATTAAACCATCAAAATAATGTTAGTCATTATGTTTAGCTGATTTCCTGTCTGTTTGTTTGTTTGTTTGTTTAAGGGTTTTGAAACTGTGGAGGCCTATATCCCAGATGCCATCTGGTATGACTTTGAGAAGGTAAGACCATCCTCTCACACCACAAACCTATATATAAACTTATATATACATATATATATATATATATTGATAATGACATTTTTGGGATTGTTTTATAGGAGATAAGGATTACAGATCGCAAAGCAAAAGTTTCCTTGAACCTGCCCGCTGATAAACTTGGTTTACATCTGAGAGGCGGAGGCATTCTGCCTGTACAAAGACCAGACGTCACCACTACATACAGGTACTGATGGGAAAGCCAAAACACATACCTGTAGATGTCCTCTAGAAATACATATCACCAGCTCATATTAAAGCATGCACTGTCACTATCCGCTCTCAGGGAGTCCGCCACTTACATGAACACATCTAATGCCCATTTCAAAAAGTGTCTACTATTTTTTCGAGATTTTTATGTATTATAGTCTTCTTTGAATTACTATAGCATTTGAATGAGTTCATAGCATCACTATAACATGGTTAATATTGCAAAGTAAGTTTAATATGTGACTGAGAATGTACACATATTTAGATGTTTGTGATTTTGTGTATTTTGGAACGTTTTTATTCATCTCATTCCTGTTCATCTGCATGAGGCCTGAGTTTCTATTTAACATTAGGAAAATAGTTAGAATTTCTCTGTCTTCAATAGATATTTATTTTGTAGTGTGTTTATTTCCCTCTGAATATATTACACCTTCAGCAGTAGAAATAGAAATGTACCATATCTCTCAAAGTATCTGTTGGGCTGCACTAGCATTCGATACACTAATTCCTCCACCCGGCTTTGCTGCACGGTGTCTGTGACATGTTATTCACAAACAAGAATCCCCTCTAATTCAAAGGATCCATTTTCTGTCTGCTCTTGAGTTTCTGGTAAAAGTAGTTTGTTCCCTCAGCCGACTTCATCCCATGGGACTGATCGCCGCACTCGATGACAATGAGGCTGCGTCAGGCGAGCTATTTTGGGATGACGGAGACTCTCGAGGTATTTTGGAGGGACTTGCTATTGATTAAAAGTTGTCCAGCTCACTGTCTGAAACAAAAATCGACCTAATACATGGCTCAATAACAAGAATGACAATAACAGCTGTAATTACATGCAGGTATTTTTAAAAATATAAGTACATTGCAAAAACATGTGTGTACACAATAAGTGCATTGTATCAAATTATTAATTTAAATGTTAGTACATTGTAGTTAAAGTCACCTAAGATAAAGTGGAACCAAATGTAACAATTTACAATCAGTTTATCAAGTTACAATCATTAGTTAACATTAGTTATTGACTAAAATTAACAAAAAATATGAATACATACTGTAACAAATGTATTGCTCATTGTTAATGTTAATAAAATTAAAATAAATGTATTGTTTGGTTCCTGTTAGCTCAGATTCATTAAATAATAATAACCGATACAACTTTTGATTTTATTTATATATTAGTTCATGTTGAAATTAACATCAACTAAGATTATTAAATGTATTAGAAGTATAACTGGAGCTCAGGTGTGCAGAGGTCTTGGCAGAACAACTCTAAAGCGAGAGGAGACCAAACCCAACCTCAAGGACAGTTTATTAAGGCGTCCTCACAGAAGGCCGAACACTTGATGTCTAGCTGGAGCTCAGGTGACCTGAGGCCTATCAAAACAACTCTCTATTGCGTGCGGAGGTGTGCTTATCAAGGTTTATCATAGAGGGCCGACCCACTTGATGTTACTGAGTTGCTGAAGCTCAAATTAGTGGAGGCCTCAGTAGAACAACTCTTTATAGCAAGAGGAGGCCAACATATTTAACCTAAAAAACAGTTACCAAGCTGGCCTTAGAGAGAACCCTTGATCTCACTGACTAGCTGGAGCTCAGGTGCGCGAAAGACCTCAGCAAAACTACTCTCTATAATAAGAGGAGGCCAACCATACTCAGCCTCAAAAACAGTTACTAAGGTGGCCTTAGAGAGGGCCGAACCCTTGATGTCACTAACTAGCTGGAGCTCGGGTGAGCGAAGGCCTGGAATGAGAGGAGGCCAAACTACACTCAACCTTAAAGACAGCTTATCACAGCGGGCCGCAGGGGCCTGATACACTTGCTGTCACTAGCCGCGTTTCCATTACCATTCAAATGCGCTCAATGGAAACAAGTCAATTTCGCAAAAACTCCCATTTATCGCAAAAAAACGTTTTTGACGCTCGCATGAGGTGGTTTTTCAGGCAACTCAAAAAATAAATATTTCGCAAAACTGCAATGGAAACAGTTTTTGCGCATTTACAGTCACCTGACGTAAAAGGCCTGGTATGTTCGGACAGAATACGAGATAGAGTTGTTTATTAAATTTATAAAAGACAAAATAATTACTGGAATACTAGATTCTAAACCTCAAAGAAATGCCACAATCAAGAGCTTGAAGCAGAAATGAGGGAGAAACTCCTCATATGTGCCGCTCACAGTATAAGTGTCTTTCCTTGCCATTAATGCTTGGATAACACGCCTACGTCTCTTTCCGTTAATAATTATAATGAGTGCGGTGGCTGTGATATTATAAACCAACGTCTGTTGCCAGGATTTTTTAAATGACTTATAGCGAGAGGAAAAAATTATGTTTTAGTCACATAACATCGGTTAATGGAAACGGCGTCATTTTGCAATAGTTTTGTATCGATATTTAGAAAAATTCGCAAAAGTTTGGTGCAAATATGTAATGGAAACGCGGCTACAGTTTAGACAGAGCTCAGGAGAGCCGAGGCCTCAACCGAATGATTCTCAGATCGAGAGGAGGCCAACTGCGCTCAACTTTATCAAAGCTTGTCAAGGAGGCTAACAGAAAGCCAGTCAGCTTGGCTCTATGCTAGGGCTGAACGATACATCGAATTTTCATCGTCATCGCGATATGAACTCCCGCGATGAACACATCGCAACAGACAGCCTGACACGATGAATAATGCCTGGTTCAGATTAGCACTAATTTACACGTTTTTGACTCCTAAAATCTTGTCGTGGACCAGAAACATGTCAGACTACACGTTGCTTTCCGACCAGTCATCGCGTGCCATCACACACACACATTACTCGCAAACATTCACTCGCACGCACAGACACACAAACACACACACTCACTGTCCCTCGCTCACTCACTCGCTCACTCACTCACGCACGCACACACACGCTCACTGGCGCACACACACACTCACTGTTGCACTCACTCACGTCTCGCCTCGCTCTCATATTCAACCCGTCGTGGAGGACCGTTAAAGAATTAAACATGCTATAGTCTTTCTGTCGTGAAGCATCGCAGACGCGACGTAGGTTGTCGCTCACTATGACACACTATACGAGATGAAACGATCGAATCTTGCGTCCCGACGCCCGTTGTCGTTATTACGAATCTCCACGACACCCATACGTCAAACGGATCGTGTCAAAATCGCGCTAAAATCTTGTATTCTGAACCAGGCAGGTAATAAACGTTTGACCTATCACGCAAATAACCTATTAAAGCACTAAGACATGGGAACAGTATAGTTAACAATCACATTTATCGCAAGTCATATCGTCATCGCAATATTAAACAATGTTATCGCACATCGCAGCTTTTCCTCATATCGTGCAGCCCTACTCTATGCTAAACAGCTCCTAGGGAGCACCCAGCATGATGACCCTCATAACAAGGGGAGTACGCTCAATCAGAACATCTCTAATCAAGCTTACTTATGTACAGTGTTAAAATACCTCAAGTAGAAGAGGCAAAAAAAATTTGGACAAACTCCACTATGGCAATAAGCACACTCAACGCCCACGAACCACTAGGGAGGGACATAAATTTCTCCTAGAAGCTGCTGACGGAGACTCAAAGCTCTGAGATCAAAGCAACAAGCATCAAGGAAAATTTATTTTCCTCCTAATACAAATGCCTCCCCTTGTCAACTATAGCAACCATTAACCCAATTTCATTGGCTTTGTGGCACAAATAGCTAGATCTGCCTCAGGAGAAAGTACAAGCTTCACCTGTGTATGGACAGCAGAGGAAGCAGATTTATCAATAACATGCATCCAATTCCTCAGAATTAGGCATTCCATCGTAATCAATTCCGTATCGGAAAACACATGAAATATCAGAGCTAGCATGAAAGGGAAAGGACTTCCCGTCTGACTCCTCCCATGGTTTTTTACCTTATTTCTGCATCTGATTCCTCAGAATTAGATTCAGATAAATTAATAGCAGTACCAGAGCAGAGCTAGATAAAGTATTCCTGTTCAACTCCTCCCGCGCTCCACCTACGACCCCCAACACTCCATCCCGCCTCACCGCAATGGCGGCCGCGGGACCCGAACTGCAGAGAGTAGTTGCTTAACTCTCATCTCTCAAGTGAGAGTCAAGCTAAGGTGGTAAAAATCACAGCGACCGCATCACACAACGTGTGTTTAAGCGTGCAAGGTTCAAACGCCAGATTCTGTCACTCTGAAAGAAACATACGAGAACATCCATGAACGCATGGCTATGAGTTTCTTCAACTCCCCCGAGAGCCGAACACACTTTTGCAAACTCTAACTACTATTCCTTAACAGAGAACAGAAAAGACAAGCTTCTTACCTCTCTCTGTAAATAGTTATGCTAATGCATCCTACCCGGCACATCCAGCTTCTTCGAAGAATTGAAGGCATTCCAACCAAATGCATGTTCCACATCCATAGAGAATAGGGATGAGGCAAGCTGTGCTTTCAATGAGAAATCCTCACAATGCACACATTCAGCTCCCTCGAGAACTGAACGTGCGTACTCCTCACTCGTGCACAAACACACCTGACGCACACTTCCTGAAGACGCTTGGCAGAGCGATTCATCATGATATTCATGTCACACGTACTTAAACTAACGGATCCTGAAGACAAAAAAGCTGATGTGCCCACTCACGGTCGCTCTAGAGCAGGGATAGGCAACTCCGGTCCTGGAGGGCTACTGTCTCCAACCCTAATTAAACACACCTGAACAAGGCAATCAATGTTTTCAGGATTACTAGATAGATACAGGCAGGTGAGTTGTTATCAGGGCTGAAGCTAAACTCTGCAGGACAGTGGCCCTCCAGGACCGGAGTTGCCTATCCCTGCTCTAGTCTAGTGACATCACGGGCTGTCGCAGGCCAATGACATTATCGCATTTGAATTACGTGCTTCAGACACTGGTCAAGCTGAGGCGTTCCCCAAAGTGTCTTCAGACGCAGTGCGAGTTCCCATTTGAAAGGTAACTTTACATTGGTGAGATTACCTTTAAAATTAGCAGAATTTGCAACACCAAAATGTTCAATGAATTAACAGTGCAAAGAAAAACAAATGTTTTCATTTGCAAGACAAAAACACATGAACATGTGCAACGAACATGAGATGTAGTGAAAAAACAACACTGGCCTGAAACTATTTCAAATTGGTCACAGGGTTATCCTTATTATTGAGCCCTATTATAGAGACTAAATGATTAGATTTACCAAAATATTTCTTTAAAAAAAAAAAAGATAACACTTGTGTGACTAGTATATAAAGTTGATTTGTCTCTCATTACTTCTTTCTTTTTTTTTAGATACCGTTTCATCCGGCTCCTACATTCGTTACCAGTTTTCCGTGGTTAATGTATGTCATCCCAATGTCCCGTTTCTGTTTATTTGTTTGTTTGTTTGTTTTTAAATGGAATTACATTGTGTCCACATTATTATTATTATTTTTTAAATATCATCTATTACAAAAATCTGTAGTGATTTCTGATATTTTTCTGCTGGATCAGGATGTCTTGACAATGCATGTTGCTCACAATGGCTACACGGATCCAAACAGCTTGAAGTTTGAGAACATCACAGTGATGGGAGTGAGCTCGGCTCCCGCCTCTGTGCTCGTGTCGGACGGCATCACTACAAACTCTCTGTCGGAGTCCCAGGTTAACTACGATTCAACAAAGAAGGTAATCATAGTTTTAATATAAAAGAGTTTTCTATTCACCACCAAAGTCAATATGAAACTGTGTTTGTGATGAGTTTTACTGATTTTGATTGAAATAGGATATTCAACACCCTACAGAAATGGGTATAATACACATTGAGACCAGTAATATAAAGTAAATGGGGTCCATTTTTATTTAAATCACTTTGGAGGATGTTATTGCCTCTTCATATATTATTGCGTGATATAAAATGTTGCTAGAATAACAGAATGAGCAGATACTGTTTGAATCATATCATGTTTGCTTTGGACTTTTGGACTTGCTTTGGTCAAGTCAAGTCATCTTCATTTAAATAGCGCTTGTAACAATGTAGATTGTTTCAAAGCACCTTTACAGTGATAAACGGATCATTTAAGTTAACTGATTGTTTTGTCTTTATAGCGGTTCTTGAATAAAGATATTTTCCAGCTAAAGTTAGTTTTAATTGATTCACTTCCGTCGCAACGATCGTTAGTTGTTAAATTAGAGGCCGCTAAGACGACACCGTTCTCTCTACAAACTTTAAACGTGAACCTGTGAGAAACGCTGATGGCGCTCACGTGCGCTTCAAGAATTGCGCTTCAATTCTATAGTTATGCGCATTTAAATATATGTGCGCAGGTTTGTAATTCCCTACAAACCAAGCCTTAAACTACTTGTCTGGCCTTAAAATTTTTATGCAGAATTTTATCACTTCGGGGTAGATACGCGAAACCGAAATTATCCCGACAACGCTTTATCTGTAGAGTGGTAAAGGGATCCTCCATAGGGAGAGGCTAGTTGGCACTTCAGCACTGCGTTGTCATCGGGTCCAGCCGAAGGTCCTTTGTCAGATCTGGATACGGCCTGGATCTGGCAGGCTGCGGGAAAACCTCGGGATAAACAAACACACTAAAATTAGCATAGATGCCATTCTTCTTATGATGTAACGAGTACATCAGGATTTAAGGGAAGTGTTCCCAGTTCCGGCTGACCTAATCTATGCAGCCTAACATTGAGTTATAGAAGTCTATAATGCATTATGTGAATGCTATGTCAAAGAGATGTGTCTTTAATCTAGCTTTGAACTGACAGAGTGTGTCTGCTTCGCGGACAATGGTAGGAAGACCGTTCCAAAGTTTTGGTGCTAAATAGGAAAAGGATCTACCGCCAGCAGTCGATTTTGATATTCTATTCTAGGTATTATTAACTGGCCGGAATTTTGAGATCGCAATAGACGTGAAGGACTATAATGCGTTAAGAGCTCGCTCAAGTACTGTGGAGATAAACCATTTATTGCTTTGTAAGTAATCAGCAATATTAAAAAATGTATATGATGTTTAATAGGCAGCCAATGCAGTGTTGACAGAACGGGGCTAATATGGTCATACTTCCTGGTTCTGGTAAGAACTCGAGCTGCTGCGTTTTGAACTAGCTGTAGTTTGTTTATTAAGCGTCCAGGACAACCACCCAGTAGAGCATTACAATAATCTAGCCTTGAGGTCATAAACGCATGAACTAATTGTTCCGCATTTGTCAATGAGAGCATATGATGTAATTTAGATATCATTTTAAGATGGAAAAATGCGGTTTTACAGATACTAGACACGTGACTTTCAAATAAAAAAGATTGGTATCAAAGAGCACACCCAGGTTCCTAACCGACGACGAAGACTTAACAGAGCAGCCATCAAGTGTTAGACAGTACTCTAGGTAGCAGCGGTCCTAGTACTGAGCCGTGTGGTACGCCATACTGAACTTGTGATTGATAAGACATCTCTTCATTTACTGCTACAAACTGATAACAGTCAGATAAGTATGATTTAAACCATGCTAGTGCAATTCCACTATTGCCAACATAATGTTCGAGTCTATTTAAAAGAATGTTGTGGTCAATGGTGTCAAATGCAGCACTAAGATCCAGTAATACTAATAGAGAGATACAACCACGATCGGATGATAAGAGCAAATCATGTGTGACTCTAACGAGAGCTGTCTCTGTACTATGGTACGGTCTAAATCCGGACTGAAAATCCTCGCATATATCATTTCTTTCTAGAAAGGAACACAGTTGTGAGGATACTGCTTTTTCTAGTATCTTTGACAGAAAAGGCAGATTCGAGATCGGCCTGTAATTGACTTATTTTGTATGATCAAGTTGCGTTTTTTTAACAAGCGGTTTAATCATAGCCAGCTTAAAGGTTTTTTATACGTATTCTAGAGATAAAGATTAAATGAATGATATTAAGAAGATGACTATGACATCTGTCAATGACATCTGGAAGCATCTCTTTCAGTATCTTAGTCGGTATAGGTTCTAACATACATTTTGTCGTAGATTTAGATGATTTAGATGATTTAACGAGTTTAGAAAATTCTTCCTCTCCTATAGCAATAAATGATTAAAAATTTTCCTCAGGGGAGACTACAATGTACTCCCTAATGCGATACTGTAGTAGACTCGTCTAAGTCAAACGCAACAGGCATATAAATTGACAGAAATTTAAATATAATGCTTCCTTTAAACGCCAAGGTTTTCTGAAAATAGCCGCCCTTCAATGGGCTTTACAGAATTCTCCAAAATGTATTAGCTAATTTGACATTTGGAGAACATATCTAATCAAAGTAAAAAAAAATCACAAAAAAAAAAATCACAGCCGGCGTAATGTAATTACAAAATGGAGCCTGACTTGTGTTCAATACTGAGCAGGATTCCCTTGGGTACCAGGAGAGGCCCTTTCATTCCAAGAGAGATGCTCACGGACCAGGGCTGTCAAAAGCACACACATATTAAGCTAGGATGAAGAGGATTGCTTTCTCCCAGAGCTCAAGGTCTTGGAATGACAACACAAGGTCGCACTGACTTTGGTCTTAATCTATGCATGACATGTCAGCTGCTGTAATTTATGGCACATCCACCAACTAATGCAAAAAGACTTCGTGAAACTTAACAGTATTTGTAATTTTTGTTATTTACATACTTTAACTAGAGGATACGATTCTGACATGAATACACCTGCTGTCTTTTGCATGATATACTGTAAAACATTGGGTGTTTGTGGTCTGCTAGGTAATGTATCTGAGAAATCTGGAGCTGGAACTGGGGAAGGACTACACAGTCAACTGGGAGGCTAAATACCCAAACTCAAACTGTAACCCTGAAGCAGGTGCCGATCAGAACAAATGTGAAGCCCACAGCTGCATCTGGAAGGTCTGAGAAAGGTCAGGGGAAAAAATTGTTTTTTTTAGTCATTTAAAAAACCTGTAAAAATATCACAATGTTTATAAATGTAAAATATATTTTTAATATAACAATTATATTTAATAGTTATTTAATAAATGTAATAATTTTTATATGGAATTAAAAATATATATTTATGTATTTGCCAAATTATAAAGTCATTGATTAAGTTTTAATTTTTAAATATACATTTATAATTGGGTGAATCTTATGAAAACGTCCTTATCATATTTCACCCCAAAATCAATACAAAGAAATATGAAAATATATACAATTACGTCATAACTTATAAATGCAATTACAAATTATTTTATTTAAATTGAAAAGTATGTATGTTATGGAAGTATTTGTTTATCCTGGTCATACTTCACCCCAAAATCAATTCAAAGAAATACAAAATTATATTTTACTCAAGTATTTGCAATTTTTAAAAGAGATTTAAAAATTTACATTTTAATATTTTCATGACAATTAAGCATTTTATTAATAAATATAGTTTTTAAATTAAAAATTATTATTATATAAATTATTATTATCAGCTGTTTGGACTCTCACTGCACAAGATCCATTTCTGAGCAAGTGAATTAATGCTACATTTCCACAAAAACAAACACCTCTACATCTGTGAGGGTGAGCTCATTTCCAGCACAATTTTCATTCCGTTAAAGAGGATTTGTATAGTAACTGCTGACCAGTGTGTAGTTTAGCTTTGGTTTTGTCTGGAAAACTGCATCAAACTCTGTCTCCTCCTCTCCCTCAGGTTCAGGAGTTGCAGTTTGATGCAACATCACACTGTTGAAAAGCCTTTCACAATCACATGGAACACAGCTTAGACTCTCACACCAGTCTATGGAAAGAGCAATCGCAGGATTATTTACTAATGTTCAGTCAACTAGTCATTAATTTAGCATTTTCACAGGGAGATTTTTATGGTAGATACAGCGAGTGAAATAAGCATTGAATATGTTACCATTTTTCTCAGTAAATATATTTCCAAATGTGCTATTGACATGAAATGTTCACCAGATTTTGGTAACAACCCAAGTAATCCATACATACAAAGAAACCAAAACAAATAAGTTTGGAAATTAAGTTGTGTGTAATAATGTGAAATGACACAGGGAAAAAGCAATCCAGCCCCCTGTCAGTGCAAATTAATATCAGCTGGTTCAGTCCCAACTGATGGCCTACAAAAAGGTATCATTGCCAAGGTGTCACACAAGACACGTCATGATGGGTAAAAGCAAAGAGCTGTCTCAAGACCTCCGCTACCTTACTTTTGCTAAACAATGATGGCATTGGTTAAAGGCACATTTCTAAGCTTCTGAATGTTCCAGTGAGCACTGTTGGGGCCATAATACAGAAGTCGAAAGACAATCATTTCACCATAAATTTGCCTCGACGAGGTGCTCCTCGCAAGATTTCTGACAGAGGAGTGAAAAGAATACTCAGAAGAGTTGTCCAAGAGCCAACACCAAGTTGTATGGTGTTTTGAGTGTGATGTGCAGTGCCATTTCTCCTCCAAACATGGTGTGTATTATGGCATCCAAACAGTTCAAATTTGCTCTCATCGGACCACACTATATTCTCCCAGTATTTCACTGGCTTTTCCAAATGTTGTGCAGCAAACTTTGAAAGAGCTTCAACATCAATGGAGCTTTTTCCAGCAATGGAGTCATGCGTGGTGAGCGTGCATACAAGCCATGGCGGTGGGGTGCATTACTTACTGTTTTTTTTTTGAGACAACAGTACCTGCTAATTGCAGGTCTTTTTGAAGCTCTCCACAAGTCCTTGGCTCTTGGACAACTCTTTTGATTATTCTTTTCACTTCTCTGTCAGAAATCTTGCGAGGAGCACCTGGTCGAGGCAAATTCATGGTGAAATGATTGTCTTTCCTCTTCTGTATTGTGTCCACAACAGTGCTCACTGGAACATTCAGAAGCTTAGAAATGCACCTATAATAAATGCCATCATTATGTTTTGCAACAATGAGGTTGCGAAGGTTGAGACAGCTCTTTGCTTTTTACCCATCATGAGATGTGCCTTGTGTGACACCTTGGCAATGAGACCTTTTTGTAGGCCATCAGTTGGGACTGAACCAGCTGATATTAATCTGCACTGACAGGTGGCTGGATTGCTTTTTAATTACTGATAGTTTAGCTGTTATCTTGGCTTCCCATGCCTTTTTGCACCTCCCTTTCTTCATGTTCAATACTTTTTTCCTGTGTCATTTCACATTATTACACAACTTAATTTCTAAACTTATTTGTTTTGGTTTCTTTGTATGGATTGCTTTGGTTGTTACCAACATCTGGTGAAAATTTTATGACAATAGCACATTTGGAAATATATTTACTGAGAAAAATGGTGACGTGTTTAACACTTATTTCACTCGCTGTATCTGGATTTGAAATTTGAAATGATTTCTTCTAAAATATTTTTTTTGGTTTGGATCTCATATTTGAAATAATAGTGGTTGTGTGTCTTTAGGTGAAATTTGGGAGGCTAAATCTCTACTGATGGCATTTGGGGCATTTGATGGCATATCGACAATCACAGCTGTTTACAGTTTGATGTGATGATACAATAATCAATAATTCATTCTAGAGTAAACATGCTAATATGGAGATTGTAAATTGATTTCTGCTGTAATTGGCTATCATTGAGAGTTGGAGACATTTACAATATTTAGATGCTATGCTAGCCAAAAACAATGAGAATTGAGAAGCTTTTTTTTATCCGAGTGTGAAGCAGGATGGAGCCTTTCTGACTGAGACGTCTTTATTTGGGTTTTCTGGGTTTATCCAGAGCTTGTGTGTTTAATTGGATACTGGATACTGTGTCTAGAGCCACTCTCAAGACTTTCAATCATCACTGCACATGTGACAATAAAAGTCATTTGATTTGAAAACACCCATCCGAGTTTTTGGAGGAGTGATTTTTTTTATTTATTCTGTCTTAATGTTTTATTAAAATTATATCAAGCTATCATGCTATTAAACTATCATTTACATTTTGTGAATAGCTCAGCATTTGTTAATGATCCTGATTTCTGAATGTTAATCATTAATCTATTTGTGTGTTGTGTTTGATACTTGTCTTCACGCTGTACATTGTTGTCGCTTTCTAACAACAAATACCAAGCTTGATTCTAAAGTAACAATCTACATCAACAAAAACACAAGAATTATATCATTTTATTGTTTCTGAAATTACTACAGAATTAAACTGAACTTGAAATGTTTGTATGATACAGCAAAACAACATGTTTAAATATAATTGATGAGAGAATGATGTTATATATATATATATTTCGTTTATTTAGAATATAGTTAACAATATAATTAAAATATAAATGAAATTCAAAAGCACATTTTGAGTACACAGTCATACCTGGAAACAAATCCTGTTCAAATAGGCTATATGGGCCGTTTTTCCACAAATGTTGGATGCATGCAAATTGTATAATATCCAAGATACACAATTCTAATAATCGTGCAGTTAATTATCATACTGTATTTTTTGAATATTTATCCTCTCCCCAAATGTGTCACTAATAAAACACAATAATAAATATTTTTTTATTAAATTACAATTTTAACAAAATTTCAAGTGTAATCTTTCTTTGTAAAAAGCATACATGTTACCATACTATTTCAAAGTTAAGGATTCATTAGTTTGAATTGGAACTAACACTATAATAACATATTAGTTGATAATTCAATATATCTACTTTATTTTTGACAAAACATCCCATACTATACATTTAACATATGAGAAGAAATTGGAGAACAAAATATTTTTTGATGTGGAAGTAGTCTATTTTACAGTAAAACTTTATAATTTATCCAAAACTAGTCGACGAAATCTTGTCTAAACATTAATATTTCGTCTGTAACACCGTTTGTATGATATTAATATAGGGCATATGTTAATTTGCAGTTTAATACTGTAATGGTCATCAGCTGGAGTGCCCTTGAGAGTCACCAGAGGGCAATCCACTTTAGACTATCGTGATTCCCTCACAACTACATTTCCCATAACTCACTACCCGGACTTATGATCCCTGATTGCATCCACCTGTGTCTCATTGCCTTGTTAGTCTCAGCCTATTTATACCATGTACACTCATTGGTTATCTGCGAAGTCTTGTATTTCTTTCATCTGCATTTCTGAGCGGTTTACATTGTTTTTCATATTTGACTGTGGCCTGGTTTTCCCGTTCCCGTCCCTGTCTCACCCTCTGGATTTGTTTGTTTGTATGGACTGACTGCCTGTGTATGACCCTTGCCTGGATTTGGATAACGTCTTTGGATTACTCTGTTTAATAAACTGCATTTGGATCCTTTACCTTCGCGTCTCAGAGCAAATTGTAACAGAATACTTCGCCAGACATGGACCCAGCAGTTTATCTCTTCCGCCAGAGTAATCATCTGATTGAGGATTACGTTAAAGAGTTTTGCTTTTGTTCAATGATGAGGTCTTGAAAGACATATTTCGCTATGGGCTTAAGGACAGTCTTGATTAACTCATGACGTACAACACCCCTCAATGGACGCTAATTCAATATATTGACCTGGCCCTATTGTTGAGCGGTTCGTCCTTTACTCTGTGCTTTACGAAGGAGGAGCTCCACAAGCCCACAGTATCCCCTCAGCCTGAGCTTCACATCAGTCCTGCCGAGCCTGAGCTTCACGTCGCTTCCTGCCCAGCCAGAGACCGTTCGCGTCGCGTCCTGCCCAGCCAGAGACCGTTCGCTTCGCGTCCTGCCCAGCCAGAGACCGTTCGCATCGCGTCCTGCCAAGCCAGAGAATTTCGTCCCATTGCATCCGCCCAGCCAGAGAATTTCGTCCCGTCGCGGCCGGCCCCCGCCTGTGTCTTCGGACATCATGGCCGTCTGGCCCCTGAATCGCCGTATCTGCCCTGGTCGCCTGCACAGCCTGCTCTGCCTCAGTCTCCAGGTCCTCTCCCATTCCATGGACCTGGTCCTACATCCCGCCCCCGGGTCCACCTCTGCTCCACCTCCCTCCTGGAGAATTTTAGGAGCGCCTGGAAGCTGTTCCTTTGAGGGGGGCTATGTACCGGTCAACAGCTGGAGTGCCCTTGAAAAGCACCAGAGAGCACTCCACATCAGACTATCGTGATTCCCTCACAACTGCATTTCCCATAACTCACTACCTGGACTCATCATCCCTGATTGCATCCACCTGTGTCTCATTACCTTGTTAGTCTCAGCCTATTTTACCTTCGATCTCAGCAGTTTGTAACAAATACGTTGCTTATATAGACATTTTATTTCAACATATTTCAGAAGAATTTTACTCATATCAATATAGCAATACAGTTTGGGAAAAGCTAAACTAGTAGATGTGTTCATGTAAAAATAGCATGTTGTAAGTGCCTGTAGTAAACAACAGCACACGTCTGCGCCGTTTATTCACACATACATAGACACGCGATTCATATTTAAACAGTCTTTTTGCGGTTTACAGACACTATTGCGATTAGAACAAAGCACTTAAGAATAAAGAACTTACTATTCACACTCCTCAGCTGGATCCATTGCTCCTCGAAGTGAAACTGAACCAGCACTTCGGAGGTAAATTTTTCCAGGATTATATTAGTATTATGCTATTATTATTCCTCACAGCATCGCAAAGTGATGTAAAGTACATGAATCTGATTAAACTTGATGTGTTTTTTTGAGCTGATGTGAGCGTTGACAGGTTTGCATGGGTTGCCTCCGATCATTTGCGTTTCAATAGCTCGCAGTCTCCCTGGGCGTGCTCCAGTGTTGTATAAAGTACTAGAAAGCAATACTTGAGTAAAAGTACAAGTATGGTACTAGAAAAAGACTTTGGTAGAAGTAAAAGTTACCTTTTAGAATATTACTTAAGTAAAAGTCTTAAAGTATCTGATTTATACTGTACTTAAGTATGAAAAGTAATTTTCTGATGTTTAATGTAAAAGTATTTTTTTTATTTTTTAATAAAGCAAGCGGTTAGAACTTTGATTGTGAACTTTATTGTGTCTTTCTTGAAAGCATAAAGCATATTCAGGGTTCCCATATCTTCTTAATCTCACTCATCAAATCAAAATCACAGTCTTTTCCAGGACTTTTCAGGCACAATTCTCTTAAGATCAAAGAACAAACAGCATATTTTTAGAGCTGACATCAAAGAAAAAAACTGAAACAGAAATTTCACTTTTGTATGAACTTCAGATAAAAATAAATAATAACTTATTTCTTTCAAAAAATAAATAAATGACCTGCTGGTAGGGAGAACATTTTGGTCATGACTCATGTGGTATGAACATTTGTAGGGCTTACTCCACTCTGTGTGAGAGATGGTGACCTACAGAGTATCTACACAGGCCACCATGTCCAGCAGCTACGCCAGTCATTAGTTGAAACTGTAAAGGTGTCTGTTCATCTTCAAAAGAAGCTGGTTTTCAAAGTTGCCAGAATTCAGTCTTACTCTTCTTGGACTGAAGACAAGTCCTGCGATGCTAAATAGCCTTTCACAGGCAGCTGAGGCAGGTAGAGGAGTGTTCAGCTTCACAGAAAGCTTGCACACTGCTGGGAAGGACTTCAGCAAGTCCATATGATCTGCTGAACAGGCCAAGTACCCATCCAGCTGTTTGGCGCCATCTTGTATTTGAGACGACTGCAGGGCAGAGAAAAAGTCATCTTCATCAGACGAAGTGGACCTGCTGGCATCACCTATCTGCAGTGAGGGATCTTCCAGATGCTGCCTTATGTAGTCAGTTCCTGAAATAGTGTGGATAAAAATATAAATTATACAACTAATGCAACCGTCTAATCTGCCATGACCCCAACACAAACTTTCTAAGGTTTGTTATTTTAGTTTAATGTACTATCCATGCACCTATAATACACCTATAACCTTTAGTACCGAGGGTACATTTGTTGTGCAGCAATCAGAATCTTGATGTGTGAATTGCCAGTATGACAAATTGTGAAAATATACACCTCATTTTTCACTATCCCCATGATATCTTACCCGTTTTGATTGTGGCTTCATCCTTTGTCCACATCGTTCGGAATTTTGGAAGCAGAATCGCAGCAGCGATCAACTCTGGTTCTCCTGACATGTGGCCAAAACGGTTCATGATTCCCACCTGCAAGTAGTTGTGGGCAGATCGAGGCTTCGTGAAACAATGAAACAGTTGAAGCAAATGTGTCAATAGAAAATAAATACAATAATAAAAGTTACTTGTAGAGCATCCACCAGAGGCTTGCAGTACTTCAGTGGCAACTTGACTCTGTCAAGTTTGACAGTGAGCAGGTTGATGGTTGGAAGTAGCCACCCCATCATGGCATTTGCTTCTGCTTGCAGGATGTTGGTTGCCTGGGCAACAGGGCTCATGGCAGCAGCATACTCTGCGAGAAAGGTGAGTTCAGCTGGATTAAACATGTTGAAAACAAAACACAACAACATTGTTTTTATAAGAATGTAACCATTTCATTGGATTCATCAAAATAACTGCTGAAAGAGTAATTCAGTAAAATTGACCAATAATGAAAGTGGAAGCTGGGATACAATGTGATGTAATGTAAAGTTATTAGTGTACACGAAAGAATGGGACAAAGAAAGACATTCCAGATGTTCGATTATGATTAAATAAAACATAAAATAAAACACATAATTCCTACTTGCATCCTACTTACATTGGAAGCTTTAAGTCAGTGCAGATGAATCTGATGGTCCCCTCTCCCTTTTCTTTAATTATTCTCAGCAGTCTTTCCACTGCCAGGAACAGGGAGTTCCACCTGGTGGAATTCGGGCGCAGCAGCTGGAGGGAGCAAGCATCTTCCACAGTTTTGGCTGCAAGGGTGGATTTTCCACATTTGTTCCAAAGTGCACTACACTTGCCAAATGTTGAACGGTACACTTTCTTGTACGCCTCATTGGATGTTGCTTTCATGGCATCAACAGTAGCTATCAGGTTGAGTAGGTGACAAGCACAGCGCTGGTGCTTTGGGAGCTGGAACTCTAAACCTTTATCTTCACTCAGAAGTGCTGACACATCAACACACTCCACTTCTTCATCCCCTTCTTGATCTTCTTCTTCCTCCTCTCTTGGTTGAGATGCACTGCCATGATCACCATCACTTCCAATGGCATTATTGTTCTCATCTTCACCAAAAATGTTGAACGCTTTTATGAAGTTAGAGGCATTGTCTGTTGTTGTTCGCACAATCTTCCCCCGAATTTCAAATTCAGAGTGGATGTCATTCAGGGCACTTGCCAACACATCATTGCCAACTGACAGACCAGCAGTCGGTGGTGGTGGCGATATGGTCAACTCCCCTCATGGCCTCAGTCACAGCCCTCTTCATTTCCCTGGAGGCATCATCAATCATGGAGCGCAGAGTCAGCCGTGACATAATTTTTGCATTAGGCTGCAGTTTCTTCACAAAATCCTGAAATGGTTGTTCTTCAACAACATGGAATGGCCGGAGTCCTTGGACCACATAAGTCACTATAGCTTTGTCAATGGACCTCTGAGACACAGTCTTGGTGTTCACCAATGTGGTCTGCTTGATGCTGGAGGTGGTGGTGGGAGTCTCAGGAGCCCTTTTTCTCTTTGTTGATGTAAGCTCTTCATACTTTTTGAGGTGGTGAACATGCTTTCTCTGTTTCAGAGGGAGAGCGATTTAATGAGCAACTTTAGCTACAAGATTTAAAAGTCACTCAACACAAAACATTATCTAACTGCAAGTAAGTTAATGAAACTATATTTCCATCAGTGATGCAGATTACTAGAAACTAGTTCTAATTTGCTTCACTGATGGGAATATAGTTAAATTTTTAAATGTCACCATATTATCTCGTTTCAATAACAGAATTATAAACACTCAGACTGCCACCCTTAACACCTAGGCAATAACACTATTAACTGGTACAACCTGCTGTTGTTTGTATCCTGTACTGTACTTGTGTTATCGTTTATCTCCCACACTGCATGTACCTTAAGTTAGCTGCTCCAAGAAAAATCCGCCAACTCGTTGTGTGGCAATAACAATGCAAGCGTACATTCACAATTAATAACATTAGCCCAACATTATCCTATAACCACTGAGTTTTTAGTTAATTAACATTAAAGGAAATATAAAGTTTGACAAAACGTATGATGCTTTTGAAGACGTGAATAGCCCTTAACACTTTATTTCTAACCTGCTGCCACTGATTAACGTAGCACTAGCAGTTTTCAAAAAATATTTCTCAATCTAACATCAGCCTACTTGAGGAAATTTTTGGCCCGGCGGTTATGCTATACCATAAACAGTTAAGCGTGTTTCAGTATTATGGCCATGTCTTTGAGAATTCTGGGGAAAATCAGCGGTGTAACGTTAATGTTAAAGTTGACATTAGTTAAACATGTGCGCCATGTCAGCTAGCAACGTTAACAAGCAGACGCTAGCCTGGCCATCAAATTACCCAGCCAGATATATATCTGATACGGCTTATGATAAGTTAACTAATGTTGAATCACACTGACATTGTGGTTTTACTGAAATAAATATTAATTTATTTAACCTACCTCGATGTGCTTCTTCAGGTTGGAAGGGGAGTTTTTGAATGCCAAAATTTCAGTGACTTTCGGTAGGCATAAGAGGCACTTCATCCGGTAGGATGAATCTTTCATTCCAATGTACAGAAACATTTCTTGCAAATACGGCCACGGGTGTATAACGTTATCATCGCTATCGCTACCCAGTTCACAGAGTTCACGACTATCATCAGGGTGGTCGACGTATACGGTAATGGGGCGTCTTCCAGTTGGTGCTTCCATGGTGGTTTCAGTTGTGCTTCCTCCTCTTTTGGCAACAAACAAGCATTACGCTGAAATAGAGCGTGCGTAGCGTGCGTAATGCAGTCTAGGAGCAGTGATTCGCCAAACCTCCCTTATATATCAGTCGCACACATTTCTTCTGATTTTATTTTGTAGTAACGAGTAACGAAGATGCTTAGTGGAAATGTAGCGGAGTAAAAGTATACATTTTATCTAGGAAATGTAGTGAAGTAAAAGTAAAAGTTGACATAAATTTAAATAGCGAAGTAAAGTACAGATACGTGAAATTTCTACTTAAGTACAGTAACGAAGTATTTATACTCCGTTACATTACAACACTGGCGTGCTCACATTAGCAGATAATGAGTTTCCATGCGAACGACTGACATCTCTCTCTTTTCATACAGATTACATAAACAGAGAATATTTGTTTTCATTTTGAATTAGATCATTTCAAATTAGACACTTAAATTATTACAGATATATTGCTCTTGCCTGTGTGACTATTATTCACTAACTTTTGTTTAAGTTTAGAGACAGCCGATCGCACCAGAAAATCACAATGGCCTGAAGATGATGAAGCTCGTCTTTAGTCTGCTAAATTATTGTTTTGTGAATCATTCATGAAATTGAGATGACTGACAGTGATACACATAGCAACGAAAGTACAATTCATAGGGCTACATTAAACGAATCAGAAATAGATCTTAACATTTTGTTGACCTACAAAAAAATAATAGACTAACTAAATGCAGTTATACAGTTAAATACCACCCCTTAATGGGGAGTATAATGTATAATGGGGAGAATAAAAAGGAATATCATCACGTTTGTCTGACCTGGTTTACTTCAGCATAAAATATTGATAAATAGACATCCTAACACAACATGGTATCAGAAGATTGCACAAGAACGGCATATGAGAACAGAGAGAGCCCTTTTGCCAAGAGTGATACAAAGAATTCACGCTAGTGGATGTAAAATTTCACAGACAAAAGATCACTTGACACGTGCAGAGGAGAGAGAGCTGGGTGAGAGAAAATGGGTAGGGTAGGGGTAGTTTATTCAGGTAGGGTTGCCAACCGTTCCGTATAATACGGAATCGTCCCGTATTTGACACATAAAAGTCTTGTTCCGTATTGAACCGATACGGAACGCACTTTGTTCCGTATTTTTGAGAATCAATTCAGTGCAAATCCGTGACAGACACACATAGCTTCTAATATATGTCAGACTATGAACGAAGACATTTGTAGGCTATGATTATTAATAGACTGCTGATGGATCTCTAATTCCCTGTGTGTGCGTGTCGTGACACAATATTAAATGGATGGATTTATAGCGGTTTGGGGGGAAAAATGGATGGATTTGTAGCGTTTTGAAAAGAAAAAAAATTACCTTTGAATTTATCATCAACAATATTGTTGTTTGATTTAATAATCATTGTTCAACATGTTCAGACTAAGCCAAAAAAAAAACATTTTAACAGGATAAATTGAATATTCACAAAATGTGTGGGTCTAGGTAAAAAAAATTTTTTTCCTGAAAACTGTTGAAATGGATTAATCGCGTTTTGGAAAAGAGCTCCTCAATTATAAATGATTATTAATAAATTATAATACAATAAAACAAGTTATACTACGTATATATAGATTGTGGCACAGTGATGAATTTGGAAACTTAAAATGGCACTTTATAACGAAAAGCTTGCCAACCCCTGGCCTATAGACAAAGTATAGACCCACCTTGCTCTGTTGCTGGCATGGGCTCGGTGACAGGGTTGCTTCCTTCTCCATCATGACTTAGACGGACGCCTTCCTCTGGTAGAAGTTCGCGAACTTGCTTAATCACCTCTCATCTGTCCTCTTCTACCAGCATTTTCAGGGACTTAAATTTCGGGTGGAGAAAAGTTGCGATTTTATGAGTAGCATTGGTTGTATCTCTCTATTAGTATTACTTGATCTTAGTGCTGCATTTGACACCATTGACCACAACATCCTTTTAAATAGACTCGAACATTATGTTGGCATTAGTGGAATTGCACTAGCATGGTTTAAATCATACTTATCTGACCGTTATCAGTTTGTAGCAGTAAATGAAGAGATGTCTTATCAATCACAAGTTCAGTATGGCATACCACAAGGCTCAGTACTAAGACCGCTGCTGTTCACTCTGTATATGCTACTGTGGTGGCGATTTTATGATTTTCACTGATCTTTAGTAAAATATAGATGATTCAAAGAATGTCACATGTGTGACTCTCACTTGTTAGTGTGAGAAGATTCTGTTTATGTACCTGGGAAGGCAGAAGGGAGAGACACTCCAGAGAACAGACGAACAAGACCTCTGACCTAGATGTCAGAAGGCCATTTGATGTACGGGGGGGGCTTAGTGACGAATCTAAACTAGTGTTATGGCTTCCTTGTCTATGGAAAACTACTGAATGGAAGACTACTGGGAGGAAGGCTCTGGCAAGAAGACCTTGGAAGAGCTAGGAGATAAAAGCTGGTTCAGTCTGTCTGGGGGTGTGTCACTCTTCTGCACAGGGTAACAACTGTGTATTAGACTGCTCCTATTCTTGCAAGAATAAATACTTTTATTTTATAATTTGACTCTGAGTCTCCCTTACGCAGTGATGTTTGTTTGATGAATTTTTGCCACAACAATTTGGTGTCAGAATAGTGGGATTCCTTGGACGTGCCTCCTGGACCTGAGATCGGACGGTGTTTGGCCACCTGGACTGAGTAAGTTCCAGCTCTACCTCGTAAACTTGAGAGAGATGGGGCCGACCGATTTCAGAGCCAGGAGAATCGGCCACTGGAATCAAAAGAACTCAAGGTGGCTCGGAACGACATCCCTGAGTAAAGGTAATTAAAGTTTAATTAGGGGAAGAGTGAAATTGAACCATATTGGCTGAGAACTGTTTTCTGTGGTACGTAATCTGAAATTAATTGAGATCTACGTACAGATCAAGATATTTCAAACAGATACGAGGAAAATAATCTGAAATTAATTGAGGTCTGTGACAGAACAAGATATTTCAAGCAGATAAATAATCTGGAATTTATTGAGAACCGTGACAGACCAAGACATTTCACACAGATAGGTACCTGAAAATTAATTGTTCCACCACGGAGCGAACTATTTTTGGGTGCTGAAGCTAATTAGGGGGAACCAAGACAATCGTAACAGATTTTTTGGTGAACCATAATTAGGAGGGCACTAATAGTGCAACCCGACCGGTTTGTGTTAAAAGAAAAATCGGGTTTGTTTCAGAGACGTCTGACAAATAAAGAGAACGCGCGTGAAAGAGAAATCCACAGAGAACAGAGAAGCAGCCATTATGCTCAAAAGCAAGCTTGCGAAATTTGGTATACCGGTGTTTTGTCAAATGAGATAAAAATTAAGGGCAGAAATGTATGATATTGAGCACCACAAGATTAAAGATGGTGCGGGAATCAGTTGAACAGGGCAGTGAGAAACAGAAAGGTTGTTGTGTCTGCGTTCAGCGTGTGTAAAAGTGTGAAAAGACAATGAGTTGTTGGCTTGAAGTATTGCCATATAGTAAGATTGAATATAACTGATAAAAGGGTTTGTATTTTTCAAGACATTAGATGTCAGAAGATTTTGTTTGTAAAAAGAGTTGAAGTAGCAAGCAGCAATAAGGCTGTCTTTGTGAAGGATTGAGATTTGAGTAATATGATATTTTGGTTTCTGTAAAAACAGTAGAGATAAGTGGGACTGAGACAGTAATGATAATAGTTGTTGAATCGGCAGACTAACCATTTTGAGAAGAAAACAACTGTAGAAAATGTATGTTATGAAAATAACATTTCTGATAAAATTTATGGAACTATATATGAACGGCTGTTAAGTCAGATTAAGAAATGGTATGAAAAGTGAGGTTCAGATTAAAAATAATAATGATAAGGTATTGAGTATGATTAACAGGGATTAACATAATATAAAGATAATGAATGTTTCATTAAGCAAAATGGGGAACAATTCTATATTTTAGTGGTAAAATAAAGAGTGAAATTATGTTTATTTTTAGTTTGACAACCATTGTCTTTTGAACCTAAAGACTCCAGCTATGCTGGGAGTACGGCAACAGCGCGTGCTTATTCAGCCCGGCTTCCGGATGTTAAATGTGTACTTGCTATTGTAATCAGTGTTGTTGATGATAATACCGAATTAGAGAGATGTAAAGACATATTTTGGAATTCAATAATGTAAAATGTCATTGAGGGAAAAAGACATAGTCTGTTTTATAAAGGAAATTATGGGTCGGGGATAATTTCCCTGGACAAGTTAAAGTTTAAACAGAAACTTTGTGAAAACAACTTAGAAACAATTTATGCATTTCCGTGCAGTTTATGAAAATGAATGTTCTGCCAATAATAATGATGAAGATTATGATTTGGCTATTGATTGAGTCCGCCACTGGTGGACTGTTAGAAGAATACAGAGAACTGCTTATCAGCTCTGTTTACATTCCTGATTGGGACACTTCAAGGGTGTGCAGTAAGTTGGAGTTGCTAGAAAGCTCAAAATAATCGAACTATAGGCAAGGGGACAGAGAGTGTTTTAATTGTGGTCAGCTGCGTTTAGCAGTAACTGAAAATGACCACTCAGAAAGGTGTAAAAGAAAGTTGATGGAATGTGAAAGTGACGTGTATTAATGTGGGTTTGAAAGTAGAACAGGATTTGAATGACGATATTAAAGTTTTCGTCTGAGAAAGAACTAAGCATGTGAATGCAGTGCTAAGGAAAGTGAAAAGTGCAAGTAAATGAAAAGAAAGTTGATAGATGGAAGTCGTAAGTAGATTGAAAGAGAAAAGAAAGTTGAAAGAAAGATTTAAGTTGTAAGGAAATCCTTTTAAAAGGAAAATAACTAAAGTACCAGTAAATATAAAATTACAGATAAGGAAAATATTTGTAAAAGTAAAGGTAACTAAAAAGATGATTGTCTTTTAATGAAACGTTATTGAGAACTAGAATAACTATTTGTATTTAAGATCAAATAAGCAGAAGCAGTAGCACTGGGTTGCTAAATGTAAAAACAATTTTGTAGAAATGGATCTGATTAAACAAACAGTTGACCATGAAGGAACTAGAAGCTGATGTTTTGGTTTCAAAAGATAAGCTTTGGGACTTGACTGAAACTGCCAGCAGGACAGTCTCAATCCGAGTGGAAATGTATAATGTCTGAAATTCCCTGATGTATGGGTAAAAGACAACTATAAAATTATTTTTGTATTGAAAACGTATGTAATTTCTGGCAAAGGCTAGAATTAAAGTAGATAAAGTAGAGAATGTTTAGTATGAGAAACAGTGTACCAGGTCCTGAAGGCCTCAGAGTCTCTCTCTCATTCAATGTCAGAAGGCTGTTATCTTAGCCTGTCATGACAATAAGCTATTTATAGTAAAGCACAGTGTTTCAGTTGAAAATTATAGCATAATGAGATGTTAAAAGAAATCATGTTAAAGGAAATCATTGCCATACAGAGGGCAATTTGTAATTAAATATTTTAGATTGTAAAACTGAATGACTTTACAGATAATAATGTAGACCTGAATTGAGAAGACATTTTTGTACTTGTTATTTTAGGACCAGTAACGTCTTTGTCTGATCTTAGCCTTCACCATGACACAGGACCTATGACCATGGCTATAGATGTACACTGAATAGACGGATGTGAATAAAGTTCACTGTGATTTTGTTGATTCAGACAGGTCTAACAGATTTGAGTTATTAAATACTGTTGTTATTAACCTGTCTCTCTTAACATTTATTAGGCAGTCCAGATGGAGGTGACTCTTGAATGTGCCTTTCCTAAGCTCCAGAAAACAGCTGAGTTCTGTTGAAGAAAACTGATTGTGTGAGCGGGTCACCAGTGGGTACGAGTGGCCTACCCAACGATCGGGAAGATCTTCCTGGCCAGGGGACTATACCTAAGGCAGGGTGGTTACGCAATAACACTGGGCATCTCCGCATGGAGGTGTTAAAATGTGGGACAGGTATGAGAGTTGAGCGCTGATTACTGGAGGCCAACCGGGGTCAGCAGAGCATTTGAGAGGTGAGGTGCGCTGTGATGAGTTGCGGCGGTCTGACCCCCCAAAAATGTGAGTTCCTCTATACCACTCACCAGAAAAAAAAACGCAAATCACTGTATGGCTTGTTTTCAATTGTGACAAGTCTGATGGAAATTATAGATAAAGAGCTAATGTGAATGTGCTTTCAAGAGCCAGCTGAGACCATGAGGTGATTGTCCTTATTTGTTGGGGAGACAGTAACATAACTTATTAATTTATATCAGGAACATGTTGGTTGCCTTATGGGCAAGGAAAATTAAAATAAGTGTTGATTTTGAACTAATATGTCTATAAGATGGTTTTAACTCCTGAAGGTTAGACATGGGGGGACTAAAGATTAAGACAGTTTTTGTAGAGTTTGGATAATAAAGGTGAATTGAGAATTTATACAAGTATTCAAACTAAAGATAACCTTAGAAAATGATAGCATAATGTATTTTAGATTGTTGTAATGGTTCTAATTTGAGTTAAACATTTGTATATTAACATTTGTGAACTATTAAGGGTTCTAGACTATGATTAATTAAGTTTCAGTCTTAGGAGGCTGTTAAAAAGATTATTTGTGTATAGTGAAAGAGAGACTGCTGAGTGGAGGAAGGGATTTGGTACTCTGTCTATCTTTCTGTTATCAGGCCTGGTAAGGCAAACAAAAAACAACCCAGCTGACTTTTATAAAGACAAAATAATGAACATTTGAGGCCATGTAAAATTATATAAAAGCTACAGGAAAATGTGAAGTTTAAATCTTATTTAAACCTTAAATATTATACTTTTAGAGTTAATAAAAAAAAAAACGAACAGTGGAAATGAGCAGTTAACATATGTGTGTCTAGCATAAGTGTGTGTGATGGGGACAGCACTTTATGTCTTGTGTTAGTTTAGGGCAGCTATTCCGCCTGAATAGTGTGTATATTGTGTCTTTAACCTCTGGAGATTGTTTTATCATTACAGATGGGTTAAGGCAAGTGACAAATTGTAAAGAAGGCAAATGCTGAGTGAATCTGATGAGAAGATGATAGAGAACATGGGACGAGCTTTAAGTTGATTGGTCATCACGCTCTGTCTGGTAGTAATTACTTTTGTCATCTATGATGTGGATTTGAATTACTTTTGGATAAGTTTAGGTATTTATATAAATTGGAATTGTGGAGTATATCTCCGTACATCGTGGGGTGAAATAAAAGAAGATGTTATAGATTTGACAGCAACAACAAAGATGTGACACATTGGCTAAGTCAATATCAAATTATCCAGAGAGCCATTTATGATTATCGTAAACAGGAGGAGAATGTTTTTTTGACTGACATTGACCAAGTCTGTACAGCACGACCTGACTTTTAAAAATGGTTGCGAGACAAAACAACAGGCCTGAAAAGCAGGATACGCAGTGAGACTGAGGGCCGTTGCCCTTCAAATACTTCGATAAGGAAATGAAATTGTGGCTTTAAATGAAGAATGTAATATTTTTGTTTCAGAGGCAGAGAAAGAGAAAGATGTCTGGAGAAAATTTGTCTGAAGGACAATGGTTGGGTTAGTGTTGAGGGCAGACTTTATCGAAAACACTATGTTAAATGTTATGTTAAATTGATGATCGAGTTGTGTCGACCATCAAAAGGGGGATGGTATAACAATTGCCAAATATGGTTTATTAAGGGGTTCACATTTGCTGAATAAATGTTGGGAAAACACTAGGGGTAATTGGGTAAAAGCCCTGAAAGAAGCCATTTTTCTGCCTAACAAAATTGTTGTCTGGATTATTTCAACAGGAAACGCCAGGACATCGAAGTGGCAGCACGTACTTTACTATCTGACAATAACCTCGAAATTTGTTTTGCTTTACAGAGAGCATGCAGGATTGGGAGACGGCAAAATGTAATTTTTCCTTTTGCAGAATGTCAGGATGGATTGCATCAAGCTAAACTGATTCTGTTTCCAAAATTTATGAATATTGACTTGTTAACGTAAGCAAAGTGGATATGTGTTTTTCAGTTTTCAGGGGAAAAGGACTCTGACTCTTAAGCAAGAAATGTCTAATGATAATATGTTTCAGTTTGTAAACAGATGGTGTAAATTCCACAGGTCACACCAAAAGGGACGAGGGAAAGACAAGCGGTCACTAACAAAATACTTAACCCCCTGGGGTCGGCAATCACGCCGGCGTGATTTGCGCGTTTTTTTTCACATAGCAGCAAAATAGACCTAAAATACTCAGTCAGTTTTGGTCATACAGCCTTAAGAAATATGAAAAAATAAGCTGTTAAATGTCTACTTTTTTATGTGTCCACTTACAATCGAAATAAAACATTGTGCTTTTGTAAAATAAAGAAAGTAAACAGGGAGTGCTTTCTGCCTCTCCGTCTCCGTGAACTTTTTTTCTAAAGCACGTCTCTAAACTCAAATAAAACTCAGTGAATACTATTCACTCAGACATGAGCTATATATCTCTATAATCATTTAAGTGTGTAGTTTTAAATTATCTAATTCAAAACTAAAAGAAATATTCTCTGTTTATGTAATCTATATATAAAGAGCGAGAGATCAGCTGTGCTCATTATCTTTCTGCCAGCTCATTACTCCGCTAATGTGACACGCCCATCGACAGCGCGCGCGCTATTCAAATTCTAATCTGAAGCAACACATGCAAACCAGTCAACGCCCACAACAGCTGGAAAACACGCTCGCTGTGAGGAATAATAATATCGTGATAATCCTGGAAATTTTACCTCAAACGTGCTGGAGGAGTAGCCGAACAACGGGTCCAGCTGCAGATCATCAGTAAGTGCTTTGTTCTAATCGCGAAATGAAATGGTGTCTGTAAACCGCAAAAGACTGTTTAAATTTGAATCGCGTTTCTGTGTTTGAATGAATGAACGGCACATGCTGTTGTTTACTCCAGCTAGCGCGTTTCTGTGTTTGATGAATGAACGGCACATGCTGTTGTTTACTCCAGCTAGCGCGTTTCTGTGTTTGAATGAATGAACGGCACATGCTGTTGTAACTCCAGCTAGCGCGTTTCTGTGTTTGAATGAATGAACGGCACATGCTGTTGTAACTCCAGCTAGCGCGTTTCTGTGTTTGATGAATGAACGGCACATGCTGTTGTAACGCCAGCTCGCGCGTTTCTGTGTTTGAATGAATGAACGGCACATGCTGTTGTAACTCCAGCTAGCGCGTTTCTGTGTTTGATGAATGAACGGCACATGCTGTTGTAACGCCAGCTCGCGCGTTTCTGTGTTTGAATGAATGAACGGCACATGCTGTTGTAACTCCAGCTAGTGCGTTTCTGTGTTTGAATGAATGAACGGCACATGCTGTTGTTTACTCCAGCTAGCGCGTTTCTGTGTTTGATGAATGAACGGCACATGCTGTTGTACGCCAGCTCGCGCGTTTCTGTGTTTGAATGAATGAACGGCACATGCTGTTGTAACTCCAGCTAGCGCGTTTCTGTGTTTGATGAATGAACGGCACATGCTGTTGTTTACTCCAGCTAGTGCGTTTCTGTGTTTGATGAATGAACGGCACATGCTGTTGTTTACTCCAGCTAGTGCGTTTCTGTGTTTGATGAATGAACGGCACATGCTGTTGTTTACTCCAGCTAGCGCGTTTCTGTGTTTGATGAATGAACGGCACATGCTGTTGTTTACTCCAGCTAGTGCGTTTCTGTGTTTGATGAATGAACGGCACATGCTGTTGTTTACTCCAGCTCGCGCGTTTCTGTGTTTGAATGAATGAACGGCACATGCTGTTGTAACGCCAGCTCGCGCGTTTCTGTGTTTGAATGAATGAACGGCACATGCTGTTGTAACGCCAGCTCGCGCGTTTCTGTGTTTGAATGAATGAACGGCACATGCTGTTGTAACGCCAGCTCGCGCGTTTCTGTGTTTGAATGAATGAACGGCACATGCTGTTGTAACTCCAGCTCGCGCGAGTTTCGCTTTTAGCAAACTATATTGCCTACTGAGATGAGTGAAAATCGACTGAATACGTTGAAATAAAATGTATTTGTATAAGCAACATATTAAACTGCAAATTAACATTTATGCCCTAATATATTTTATAAAAGACCATATGTTACAGACGAAATATGAAAGACAACATTTCGTTTTGGATAGATTATTAATAAAGCTTTTACTGCCACATCAAAACCTAATTTACAAGGTGCAAACAAAATCTTAAAAGGTCAATATAAGCCTTCTCTTTAAATTATTTTTGTGTTTTATTAGTGACAAATTTGGGGAGAGGATAGCCTACATCCAAAACTTTCTGAAAATACGAATGAGAATTAATTGCACAATTACTAGAAATGTTTACCTTGGATATTATACAATTTGCAAGCATACAGTTTGTGGAAAAATACATCTTTTTCAAGATGTTTCCAATTCTGTAGTAATATATATATATATATATATATATATATATATATATATATATATATATATATATATATATATATATATATATATATACCGGTATATATATGTATGTATGTATGTATATATGTGTGTGTGTTGTCTTTGCATTTTTTCTTGTAGCCACAGTGACACCTAAGGCTCATTAGTATGCAGCATCAGGTCTTTGTCTCCTCAGGTGTGAATGAGGACATTATTCATGACCTTGTTGGATCATTCACGCCCACCTGCATATTGCCTTTCCAAACAAAAAGTGTCTTACAAAATTTAAATCAATCTATTGTTTAATTTGAACGATTAGCCCGGATGATTTTCAGATCATTTTGAAGTAAATACTCTAGCCGACAACATCCATTAGTCAAAAGTATTGTGGGAATATGTGAAGTTGGTCGTTTGTGGTCTTATATCAGAAAATTTAAGTTTGAGTTTTTTGAATAACCACGCATAAATAATATTCTCTCAAAAATGCAAACATGTACATGTATGTTGCTCACATATTATGCTAGCCATGTTCATGCTAAATAGAGTGTAATTACACCTTTGCCATTAATATGTTTATAAGCAACTGAAAAAAATACAAATATCAGGGCATGTCAAAACATCTCAAGGACCCCAAAAACACCTTAGACCCCAGAGGGTTAAGGTCTCCATTCACAGGTGACAGCAAGCAGGAAATGGTTCATTCCGGTGGGGGTGCGGTTGTGATCTCAGGAGATCAGTGTGACACCTGGGTCCAAGCCGCTCACCTACACCAACAGGCCGAGGAGGATGTGGACCAACTAATGGTTTAAGAATGTGGTTTTGTGACGATTTTGAGGATTTTATCTGATAATATTGAAATAGGGTTTAGTATTGATATTGGTATATGACAAATGATTTGATTGGTTACTGATTTATTAGAAAATATTTAAGGTAAATGTTTTCAGGAAGAGAAGATCTATTAATTAATGTAAATTATAGGGATTATTATTGAAGCTTAAGTAGAACCACTGCCTGATTGAATTAAAGGTAAAAGAACAAAATATGGTTAGGGAAATGGATATGGGGAAAATGTTGAATGTGTAGGAGTTATGATTGTATGTGTTATTCTGATAATTTTGTTATTCATGGGTGAAATGAGAAAACTGGAATGTCTGTTCAATTGGTGAAAATGACAGTCTATCCGAATGATGATGATGAACAAAATTATGCAGATGATTCAAGTAGAGATTACAGTTAAATGTGTTGATGTTTTCTTTTTCTTTCTGAGAACGATTGATATGTAAGGAGGGTCAAAAGCAGCAGTCATCCGTGTTACGAGATGGCGTACAAGGACAGGGTTTTAAAACTGAGGGATTTTTTATTTTTTATTTTATTTTAATTTTTTATGCTTTTACCATTTGCATTTTATCTGTTTGTTTTACTACTGTGTTATAACTATTTATTCCTTACTAGTGTGACTGAGGGTCTGCTTGCAGGAGCGCGAAAACAGAGATTTTCCGTTCAGCCCAGCATTAGTAAACATGTTTACTTGCTTGCTAAATAATTAATGGGGCTTTCCCCCACAAAAAACAGCCTTATGCTTCTTCATTCTAAACTTTTTCTTCACAGGTTCAAGGAGAGTGATCTTTTATGTGATATGTAATGACTTGAACTTGAATTACTATTATTATTACTATTATTACAAATGTTTGATTTATCAAAGATCAGAGAATGATAAACAGAGAGGAGTTGTGGTGGCGATTTTATGATATTCACTGATCTTTAGTAAAATATAGATGATTCAAAGAATGTCACATGTGTGACTCTCACTTGTTAGTGTGAGAAGATTCTGTTTATGTACCTGGGAAGGCAGAAGGGGGGGGGGGGTATTAGTGACGAATCTAAACTAGTGTTATGGCTTCCTTGTCTATGGAAAACTACTGAATGGAAGACTACTGGGAGGAAGGCTCTGGCAAGAAGACCTTGGAAGAGCTAGGAGATAAAAGCTGGTTCAGTCTGTCTGGGGGTGTGTCACTCTTCTGCACAGGGTAACAACTGTGTATTAGACTGCTCCTATTCTTGCAAGAATAAATACTTTTATTTTATAATTTGACTCTGAGTCTCCCTTACGCAGTGATGTTTGTTTGATGAATTTTTGCCACAACACTACCATTAGGAGATATCATTAGGAAACATGGAATTAGCTTTCACTGTTATGCCGACGATACTCCGCTGTATATTTCTTCAAAACCTAACGAAACCTACCAATTCACAAAATTAACGGAATGCATAGCTGATATAAAAAATTGGATGACTTGTAATTTCCTACTACTAAATTCAGAAAAACAGAGATTCTAATTATTGGACAAAAAACTTCCACACGAAATAACCTAGAGTACTGTCTAACACTTGATGGCTGCTCTATTAAGTCTTCGTCGTCGGTTAGGAACCTGGGTGTGCTCTTTGATACCAATCTTTCATTTGAAAATCATGAGTCTAGTATCTGTAAAACCGCTTTCTTCCATCTTAAAAATATATCTAAATTACGTCATATGCTCTCAATGAATAATGCAGAACAATTAGTTCATGCGTTTATGACCTCAAGGCTAGATTATTGTAATGCTCTACTGGGTGGTTGCCCTGCACGCTTAATAAACAAACTACAGCTAGTTTAAAACGCAGCAGCTCGAGTTCTTACTAGAACCAGGAAGTATGACCATATTAGCCCTGTTCTGTCAACACTGCATTGGCTGCCTATTAAACATCGTATAAATTTTAAAATATTGCTGATCACTTACAAAGCACTAAATGGTTTAGCTCCGCAGTACTTGAGCGAGCTCTTAACGCATTATAGTCCTTCACGTCTACTGCGATCTCAAAATTCCGGCCAGTTAATAATACCTAGAATATCAAAATCGACTGCTGGCGGTAGATCCTTTTCCTACTTAGCACCAAAACTTTGGAACAGTCTTCCTACCATTGTCCGGGAAGCAGACACACTCTGTCAGTTCAAATCTAGACTAAAAACACATCTCTTCGGCCTAGCATACACATAATACATTATAGACTTCTATAATTCAATGGTAGGCTGCATAGTTTAGAACAGCCGGGACCGGGAACACTTCCCGTAAATCCTGGTGTACTTGGTACATCATAAGAAGGATGGCGTCTACGCTAATATTAGTCTCTCTGTCTATCCCGAGGTTTACCGCTGTCCACCGGAACCAGGCCGTATCCAGATCTGATGAAGGACCAGCGCCAGGACACGACGACGCCGCTGACCTGAAGTGTCAACCAGTCTCTCCTCCTCTCCACTCCGACTTCAACCAACTGGAACTGGACAAATACTCTGATTCATTCTGAACTTCATACACTGTTCACTCATTGGCCAGAGGAGAACTGGCCCCCGACTGAGCCTGGGTTCTCCCAAGGTTTTTTTCTCCATTCTGTCACCTGATGGAGTTTTGGTTCCTTGCCGCTGTTGCCTTACCTTCTGGCTTGCTTAGTTGGGGACATTTAATATTCAACAATATTATAGATCTGCCTTAAAGGTGGACGATGATGAAATTGTTTTTTGTATTATTTTCATGTAATCTGTGAAGCTGCTTTGATACAATCTGTATTGTAAAAAGCGCTATATAAATAAAGGTGACTTGACTTATCTTCCCATTAAGAAGGGCAGACGCGCGAGAGTGGAGATTTTTAATGTAAGGTGGGTCTCCAAACTTGGGCTCACTGTGTTTTTTAAGTTTAAAAAAAACAGCAATACCATGGAAATGGTTGGGTAATGTTCCCCTTCAAGCTCGCTGATTGCTAACTTGAAAAGGGTGAGAAAGTCGATCAAGTATGTGAGTTGATCCTGGTGGATGCCACCAAGGCGATGTTCTTGGTCTCTGTTCTTTAGCAGCTCTCTTATGTCTTGGTATTGTTTCTGTATCGATGCCAACATAGTGATTTTGCTGTTCCATCGCACATCACATTCTTGATTCACGGTGTGCTTTAGGCTGGCGATAGCACCGGTTCTCTTTATGTATTCACAGCATTTACCTATATGTGACACCCTCACACCAAACCACTGCATCCACTAAAAGTAAACACCACACGTGCTCCCACTGCCCCTCGAGTGCAACCGCCTGGGAAAACCTAAAACAACAAACAAACACATTTAAACAAACAACTCAGCAATCCTTCATTCTCATGAACACCATGCTATGTCATTACTTGTCAACAAATGTCGTCAAAAAGGGACTCACTCGACATTTGCTTGTCACACTTAAAACACTGTTTCCAGCGAGTTCATAAACTCATTAAAACACGTACAAACAGTAAAAACACAAAACTCTAAATTAACAGATAACAATCGGTGCCAGTCCTACAATAAAAATGCACACGTTAGTACATTTCTAAAACAAAAACAAATTAAAAACAACTATCGATTCGGCTAATACCTGATTTTAGTAGGTGTGCTATCCACTTGATTTATTAGTCATCAGCCCCGCTCATGAAGAATCAAAATGCTGCAAACAAACAAGGAACATAACATTACGCTTAGAAAACAATAACCCAAACCATAAAAGCAGTTACTACCTTGTTTTAGCAGTTTGCTTTATGCACTGCAATAATCATAATCATCTCGCCCCTGAACAATCAAAGAGCCCAGCTTCCTGTTCACCTTCTCCTCTTCTGATCGTTTGTCTCCCTTAAATTAGTTCTTTCACCTGGCCTAATTTGTGTGCCACTCATTAATTCTAGCACCCTTATTGGTCATGCCTCACACCATTCTTCCCCAGGTCTTAGTGTCCCCCTCCCTACCACATATGCAACGAGCTCTTTGCTGTAATCGATCATGTCAACTATATCTTCAATGCCATCGGACTCGGAGGCACCCTTTGTACTGAACGTATGTCTCAGCACCGTGTTAAGGATGTGCGGGGAGCACGGAATCCAGTGGTATGACCGTAGTGCGCCCTTTATGTTCGCGCCCTGGTCACTGACAAAAACTATTTTGTCTGTCTGTATTCTGTATGTAACCCAGGTTAAAAGCTGTCAATATACATTAAATGTTTGTATATTGGTCCCCGTCCCTTTAATTTTCCTGTGCGGAGTACGTGCCCTGCGACCTCACGTAACCCCAGTCACGTGACTGGGCTTAGCCAATCGCGCATTTGAGCACGAGTGTTTAACTGGACTGCAGCGTTTTCCTCATTCAGAGGTGTGGGGAAGTCGATCGACGGCTACGGACAGGTTTGTGTCTTACAAACTATTCACTCGTGTGCTCGATTTATGCTTTTGAGTTAAGCAGATCATTGTGACTTTTTAGAACAACTTACTGGCTGCAGGGAATCCGTCGCCGCCATCAGTTTATTTACATAGAGGAACTGGTGAGTAATCTGAATGAATGAACTACATGCTGGAGGTTAACATGTTAAGTTAGCAACACTGAACCTTAACATTAGTGTTAGCTTTGGCATTGGCTGCTTTAAACAAGTGGTTTTGATTAATTTTTATGCTGTGAAGTCTGACATTTTTTTGGTTTACATGCACTAAAGAAATCAGATTACAGTACTGTTGGATTATTTATTTGAATTTTGTGCAGGCAATATAACTGTATTGCACTTTTGTTTATAAATTGTAGTTTGTACATTTATTGATTATTTTGTAATGATTTAGAATTGTGTATACATGGAAATGACATTTGAGTGTGGAATTAGCTAAAGTTTAATGCAAACTTAGTTCTAACTTAGTCCTATTATTTACTGGTCCTGTTGTTGTACTACAGGCCAGGTTCTCGCTCTCTGTGTTGGGAGATAAATGATGGCGAGCTGAGCTACTACGGCTAGGAGTCTACCATCTGCGCAGCATCCACTGAACAGCCGTCCTACTGGTCTGGTAGGAAGGTTGTCTGCAGCCTGTCCCCACACACCTCTCTCCATAGACTAGCGCTTCAGTCCCACATGCACATCCTTCCCCTTGATGAACAATAACCTATGGACTTACCAATATAAATTCTCATAAAACCCTTGTGGGTTGTCGCGTTGGTCTTGAAGTAACCAAACATCGCTGGGACAGTTTTTTTTGCTTTTTGTTTTGTGTGTGTGGTATTTTGCTGCTATTATTTCTTATTTGAACAATAACCACAAAGTGCACTTAACTATAACCGGTTCAACTGCAGTCTGTAAATATTTTGGGTTCTTTTTCTATTTTCATTATTTTTTGTTTGTAAATATTTTGTTTAATCACTTTTCAATACATGGTACCTGTACTAAATTTAAATTCATGTTTCTGTGTTATTACTGACTACCAGCTCCTGTAGCTGAATTTAGACTTCTGCGATTTAACTAGCCTATATTGGTTTAGCTACCTATTCAACTTATAGCTAATATTTATTGCATTAATATTTGCTAGCAGGTCCCAAAGACCCGTTACATCTTGGCGAGCCAGCCAGGAGCTGGTTTGTACAGTAATTAACTTTTTTTTTTATAACAACAGACACAGTTCATTCAGATTCACCAGTCCGTTTTTTGCGATGGAAGTTTTTGAAACCCTTGGGATAAAAATTCCTAATGCCGTCTTAGTGGATGGGCCGGTTGAAGAGAGTTCTTCTGAAGTTATAGATTATCTTGATCAATACGGCGACATTAATCGTGATGACATTATTGATGATAGCGAATCCGAATTTCATCATATGCTCGTTGTTGAATTTGCGTCGGGAGCGTCAGTAGCAAAACTGACTTCACGACTGCCGTATACATTTATTTCTGATGAAAAAAACGAATTCCATATTAGGAATTTATCCCAAATTTACACTTCAAAGTTGGGTGGTTCAAAGACTGACACCTATTTATCTGACCTGAAAGGAATTGCTAAAATATCTGGAAAAGATTATTCGATGGTTCTTGGTGAAATGATGTCCCAGATACAACAAGCTATAGCACAACTTCATCCTGCTGTTGTAAATGTCCCTAAAATTGAACAAAAGATAGCTGACCAACCAAAAACCCCTCCAGAGCCATTTGTACCTCCGTCTGTACCAAGTCGAACTTTTGGTCCAGTGTATGCTCCCTTACAAATCTCTTTCACCCCACCTGCTTCTGCCTCTAACAGTGCCAGTATGAACAGCGCTGGAGGACGATCGATTGCACCTGGTGACCTTAACCCTCCTGAGGTGCAGCGCTACGTCGTGGAACATGTGGTCCGGAGCAGTGATACATCCATGCATGCCACCCACCGGCTGAGACCGTTCTCTGGTAAAGTGCCCAGGCCAAACCATGAAATGGACTACGACACCTGGCGGTCCGGCGTCGAATTAGTGCTGTGTGATCCAGCCATCTCTGATCTCCAACGCGCCAGACTAATTCGTGACAGCCTGCTGTCCCCTGCCTGTGACATGGTGAAACATCTAAGCCATGATGCGCTGCCTCAAGTGTATTTGCAACAGCTGGAGTCGGCGTATGGCACTGTCCAGGATGGTGAAGAACTTTACGCCAAGTTCATGGACACTTACCAAAATCATGGAGAGAAGCCGTCTGAGTACCTGCAGAGACTCCAGGTGGCACTGCAGCATGCTGTGAGGAGAGGAGGAGTATCTGAGAGAGATATGGATAAACGCTTATTGGCTCAATTCTGCAGAGGGTGTTGGGACAATGGACTGATTTCAGAACTCCAACTCAAACAAAGGAAATCAAGTCCACCATCTTTTGCTGAACTTTTATTACTCCTGCGAACAGAGGAGGACAGAGAAGCAGCAAAGGAGCAAAGAATGAAACAGCACCTTGGAGGAACCAAACAAAAGGTAACCACTCATGCTCAATTTGTAAACAGCCCGGATGAAGAACTCAATTTGTGCACTGCGATAACAAATTTCACCAAGGAGCTTTCACAACAGATGGCAGCCATTCAACAACAGCTTGCCGCTCTCAACACCGGTCAGATCAACAGACATCAGCCAGCAGCTACGTATTCTGCCTCAAAGCAGTCTGAAACCGGGAAGATGGGGAGAAATGCCAAATTAGCTTCTTCCAATCCAAAACCTGGGTTTTGCTTTCGCTGTGGGGAGGATGGCCACATTAAGCCGCAGTGTGATTCTGATCCGAACTCAGCACTGGTTAGCGCCAAACGAAAGCAGTTTCAAGACAGGCAGCAGAAGTGGCAGAGACAAAATTCACCTGCAAAGAAGCATTTAAACTAGCTCCAGTTCCTGGTGTGGGACACCCAGGGGCTGAGCAGGACCAAATTTGTCCCGCCAAGAGTAAGCTTCCTGTCAACTGTTCTGAGCTGCAGTCTACATCAAGGAGAGTACCAAAAGGACTAATAGGATCCAGATGTACTGCTGATGTCAAAGTCGCCGGTCACCAAGGTTCCTGTCTTCTGGATACCGGGTCCCAAGTTACGACCATTCCGGTTTCCTTTTACAATGAATGTCTCTCCGATCAACCAGTTCAACCCCTGCACGCGCTACTCCACGTCGAAGGAGCAGCAGGCCAAAATGTTCCATATCTTGGCTACATTGAAACTACAGTGACCTTTCCTAAAGACTTTGTTGGAAGCATCATTTCTGTTCCAACTCTTGCACTCATTGTTCCTGATGTCAGACCAGGATTTCCCACCTCAATCCTGATTGGTATGAACACGCTCGAAATGCTCTATGACCAGTTTCGGCAAAGCGACAATTCTTCCTTCCAACCAAATGCATCCGGTTACCGAGCTGTATTACAAACTCTCCAAGTGACCTACCAACAAAGCTGCAGCGACCGTCTTGGAGTTGTAACTCTGCTCGGTAAAACCTCTGTGCTCATTCCTGCTGGCCACACCATATTGCTGGAAGGCTCCGCTAAAGTGTCTGCTCAAGCAAGTCAGTATGCTGTCGTCCAACATCCGGATTCAGGCCTGCCGGGTGGTCTGAGCGTTAGCAGCTGTCTTGTAGCCATGCCAACGCGTTTCCCTCACCAAGTACCTGTCATGGTGAGAAACGAATCGGAGCAAGACATCTACATACCATCTTTGACCATTATAGCAGAGCTGCGAGCGTATGAGTGCATCGTCTCAGAGCAGCATGTGACCGGTTCCTCAGCACATGGGGCCAATGGCACTCCACTAGTTTTCAACTTCGGGGAATCGCCATTAACCCTGGAATGGAAGGAAAGAATCACCACCAAGTTGAATGCAATGTGCAACGTCTTTTCCCAGCATGACATGGATGTTGGCTGCGCTAGTCATGTGAAACACCATATTAATCTCAATGACAACACTCCGTTCAAGCACAGAGCAAGACCAATTCATCCTCAGGATATAGAAGCTGTTCGCAAACATCTGAGAGAGCTTCTAGATGCTGGTGTTATCAGAGAATCCGAGTCACCATTCTCGTCGCCTATAGTTGTTGTCAAGAAGAAAAATGGAGATATTCGATTGTGTATTGATTACCGCAAACTCAATTTGCAGACTGTAAAGGATGCATATGCATTGCCAAACTTGGAGGAATCGTTTTCTGCACTCACTGGATCCAAGTGGTTTTCGGTGCTAGATCTCAAGTCAGGTTATTATCAAATTGAAATGAATGAAGTAGATAAACCAAAAACAGCCTTTGTTACACCTCTTGGCTTCTGGGAATTCAACCGAATGCCGCAGGGAGTAACCAATGCACCTTCAACCTTCCAAAGGTTAATGGAAAAGTGTATGGGAGATCTCCACTTGGAAGAGGTTCTTGTGTTTTTGGATGACTTGATCATTTTTTCTAACACGCTTGAGGAGCACGAGAGCCGTCTGCTTAGAGTGCTGAGCCGTCTACGAGATTTCGGATTGAAACTATCGCCTGAAAAGTGTAAATTCTTTCAGACATCAGTTAAATATCTGGGACACATTGTTTCTGAAAATGGTGTTGAGACCGACCCAGAGAAGGTATCTGCACTAAAATCCTGGCCAGTTCCCACTAATCTCAAGACCTTAAGATCCTTCCTGGGATTCGCAGGTTATTACCGCCGTTTTATTAAGGGGTATTCAGCCATTGCAAAGCCTCTCAACGACTTGACCCGTGGATATTCTTCCACAAGAAAGACCTTAAAATCCCTTGACTCAAAGGTCCACCAGTTCGATCCAAAGCAACCCTTCGGTTCTCGGTGGAGTCCTCATTGTCAACTTGCTTTTGCTACCTTGATTGAGAAACTTACCAGTGCACCAGTCCTGGGGTTCGCTGATCCAAAACGCCCTTACATTCTGCATACGGATGCGAGCACCACTGGGCTGGGTGCAGCGCTGTATCAAGAGCAAGACTCCAATTTGCGGGCTATTGCTTTTGCAAGCCGAGGACTATCATTAAGCGAAAGTCGCTACCCGGCCCATAAGCTTGAGTTTTTAGCACTAAAGTGGAGTGTGACAGAAAAATTTCACGACTATCTGTATGGTGCCAATTTTATCGTGGTTACTGATAATAACCCTCTTACCTACATCCTGACATCAGCCAAGCTGGATGCAACGAGCCATCGGTGGTTGGCTGCGCTTTCCACGTTTTCCTTTAAGTTGCAATATAGAGCTGGACGACAGAATCTGGATGCGGATGCCCTTTCCCGCCGACCACAGGAAGACTCGCCTTGCGGCGAATCTGATCAAGAACTTCTCAACCAGTTTGCCCGACAACATCTTTCCGATTCTGGCGACCCCTCAATTCCGTCTGAGGTTGTCAATGCCATTTGTCAGAGTTGTCTCATTCGAGCGGAAGCAGCAAGTACTTTGATCGAGTCTCTGTCTATTATGGCAGACGTTCTTCCTGAGAGCTACACGGAAGACCCTGGGCTGCCTGTGGTTCCGGCTCTGTCCCATCTTGAGCTCCGGGACAAGCAGAGGGCTGACCCAAACCTCCGGGAAGTCCTACACCAGATGGAGACAGGTGAGAAAGTTCCTCCTACTGCCAGGGGGGAGCTGCCTGAGATCTCCTTGCTGCTGAGGGAGCTCAACAAGCTCAATCTGGTTGAAGGCATTCTCTACAGAAAACGACAGGACAATGAACAGACTTCATATCAACTCGTCCTGCCTAAAGAACTTCGTTCCACTGTTTTGCAGAGTCTCCATGATGATATGGGTCACATGGGGATAGAGCGTACATTAGATCTAGCTCGTACCCGCTTTTATTGGCCCAAGATGTCTGCTGACGTAGAGCACAAGATAAAGACTTGTGGACGGTGCATTCGTCGCAAAGCTCTTCCTGAGAGAGCCGCTCCTCTCATCAGTATTCAAACTTCCAGACCACTTGAGCTCATCTGCATGGATTTTCTCAGCCTTGAGCCAGACACCAGCAACACCAAAGACATCCTCGTGTTGACAGACCACTTCACCAAATTCGCCTTAGCCTTTCCAACCCCAAATCAGAAGGCTAGGACAGTGGCCAAATGTCTGTGGGACAACTTTATAGTCTATTACGGGATACCAGAACGACTACATACAGACCAAGGGCGGGACTTTGAGTCCAAACTGATCAAGGAATTATGTGACGTGGCTGGAATCAAGAAGTGTCGGACCACACCATACCATCCGCGAGGAAATCCGGTAGAAAGATTCAACCGCACTCTGCTCAACATGTTGGGGACTCTGGAAGCAAAACAGAAAACAAAATGGAAAGACTTTGTCAAACCCTTGGTGCACGCCTACAATTGTACAAGGAATGAGACCACGGGATACACACCATATGAACTGATGTTTGGACGTTCTCCTCGTCTCCCGGTCGACCTGGCTTTTGGTTTACCACTGAGTGGGGAAAAACACCAACCTCATTCACAGTATGTCCAAAATCTGAAGTCCAGGTTGAAAGAAAGCTACGACATTGCCTCAAAGAACGCCACCAAAGCATCTGAAAAGAACAAGGTTCGCTTTGATCAAAGAGTCATCCCTTCGAAGTTGGAGCCTGGAGACCGAGTGCTTGTGCGCAGTGTTCGATTGAGAGGTAAACACAAGCTCAGTGATAAGTGGGAGCAGGACATCTACGTTGTGGTGGATCAAGCTGGAGACTTACCAGTCTATACAGTGAAGCCAGAGCGTTGTGATGGTCCTAAACGTACTCTTCACAGAGATCTTCTTTTACCGTGTGGTTTTCTCCCGGCTGTTGAAGAGCCGCCCATTGAGGCCAGTCCAGTCTCAAGGCCAAGAACGCGACAGCAGCGCGAGATCCCTTCTGACTCTGAAGTCTCGGAAGAGGAAGACTCTCCACCTGAACCAACAGTTCTCGGTCTGGACCCAAGTCCAATGAAGTTCACTGTGGAGAAGTTTTACAAAAAGGCTTCATCCCCAAGTGTTGCCAATGACTATCTTCCTCCACCAACGACACCTGCGAGTGAACCAGACGTTGTTGATGAAGGGTCAGAGAGTGAGCACTTACCTGCAGAAGAGACATTACCTGTAACATCTGACCACTTACCTGAAGCTAAAGAATCGGTAACACTTGTTGAAGCTGACTTACCTGAACATCTACCTGAGTCTGAAGCCGAGGAAGAAGAGTCTGTCGATCCTGAACCGTCAGCCTCTGGTGTCTTTGAGCCCTTAAACTTTGATTTAGCTCTTGATTCTGTAGAACCAGAACCCGATCCAAGGCGTCCTGTGCGTCAACGATTACCGCCTAAAAGGTTGCAGTACAGTTCGCTTGGTAATCCTCTGATATCTGTGGTTCAAACTCTTTTACACAGTATATCAGACGCTTTAAATCCTGTGTCTACCCCTAGTTCAGTTATTCACATAGTTTAACATGCAACGGGACGTGCATGGGTTTAAGGGGGGAGGGTGTAACCCAGGTTAAAAGCTGTCAATATACATTAAATGTTTGTATATTGGTCCCCGTCCCTTTAATTTTCCTGTGCGGAGTACGTGCCCTGCGACCTCACGTAACCCCAGTCACGTGACTGGGCTTAGCCAATCGCGCATTTGAGCACGAGTGTTTAACTGGACTGCAGCGTTTTCCTCATTCAGAGGTGTGGGGAAGTCGATCGACGGCTACGGACAGGTTTGTGTCTTACAAACTATTCACTCGTGTGCTCGATTTATGCTTTTGAGTTAAGCAGATCATTGTGACTTTTTAGAACAACTTACTGGCTGCAGGGAATCCGTCGCCGCCATCAGTTTATTTACATAGAGGAACTGGTGAGTAATCTGAATGAATGAACTACATGCTGGAGGTTAACATGTTAAGTTAGCAACACTGAACCTTAACATTAGTGTTAGCTTTGGCATTGGCTGCTTTAAACAAGTGGTTTTGATTAATTTTTATGCTGTGAAGTCTGACATTTTTTTGGTTTACATGCACTAAAGAAATCAGATTACAGTACTGTTGGATTATTTATTTGAATTTTGTGCAGGCAATATAACTGTATTGCACTTTTGTTTATAAATTGTAGTTTGTACATTTATTGATTATTTTGTAATGATTTAGAATTGTGTATACATGGAAATGACATTTGAGTGTGGAATTAGCTAAAGTTTAATGCAAACTTAGTTCTAACTTAGTCCTATTATTTACTGGTCCTGTTGTTGTACTACAGGCCAGGTTCTCGCTCTCTGTGTTGGGAGATAAATGATGGCGAGCTGAGCTACTACGGCTAGGAGTCTACCATCTGCGCAGCATCCACTGAACAGCCGTCCTACTGGTCTGGTAGGAAGGTTGTCTGCAGCCTGTCCCCACACACCTCTCTCCATAGACTAGCGCTTCAGTCCCACATGCACATCCTTCCCCTTGATGAACAATAACCTATGGACTTACCAATATAAATTCTCATAAAACCCTTGTGGGTTGTCGCGTTGGTCTTGAAGTAACCAAACATCGCTGGGACAGTTTTTTTTGCTTTTTGTTTTGTGTGTGTGGTATTTTGCTGCTATTATTTCTTATTTGAACAATAACCACAAAGTGCACTTAACTATAACCGGTTCAACTGCAGTCTGTAAATATTTTGGGTTCTTTTTCTATTTTCATTATTTTTTGTTTGTAAATATTTTGTTTAATCACTTTTCAATACATGGTACCTGTACTAAATTTAAATTCATGTTTCTGTGTTATTACTGACTACCAGCTCCTGTAGCCGAATTTAGACTTCTGCGATTTAACTAGCCTATATTGGTTTAGCTACCTATTCAACTTATAGCTAATATTTATTGCATTAATATTTGCTAGCAGGTCCCAAAGACCCGTTACATCTAGGACGTTTAACACACTGGTTATCTGCTGGTTTTTCGCTGGTTTTTTTCAGGGTAGGGTCAAATTCCACCGTAGCCAAAATACGATTTTCCAGCTTCCACTGACTTTATGTAGTGTATGCCCTCTTTTTAAATTAATCTGTCCACATATCTGTGGTTACGGCAATACCACCGTTGCTGGTTAAAGCTTTCTGGATGGTTTCTGCTTATCAATGGAAGCCTGCTTCTTTGAATGATCGCGCACTGTTTGCCGATGGGGTAAGATGGCACCAGCGTCAACAGCACCGAACTTAGCTCCTATGTCAATCAACGTCTGGGCCACTTGGTGGAATCCTTTACCAGAAACAATATCGAACGGGCGCATATCAAGAGAGCACAGGTTCACACATGCATCCGTCAGCTTTGATTTTACATCCTGTGGTACTCTATTGGGATCTCGACAGACGAAACTTGTCAAGTTGTTCGTGGAGGTTTGAGGTTTAGCAGCACACTTGTGATGCACCATGTTAGACGTACCCGTCTTGTGGCTGTCATGAACATAAACTGCTTCGCAGGTTTTGCAAATGACATAGCCTGCACTGGTGTCATCCTGATTTACCAGTTTGTAAAACTTATTCCAGGCAACACTTTTCTGACCTTCTAGTTCCTTTGTTTTTAATTCTCCTTTTTTTTTAGTTTGTCACGTACCTCCTTCCCGGCGAATCCTTTACGGATTGTAATTAAAATAGAATTTTTCGTCACGTCATCCGCCCGATCCGTGGTTTATCCGCGGAGTCTGCGGCTGTAACTGCCAACCGCGCATCTCTATCAGTTACAGTGGATATAGACAGGAGAATACGTGGCTTTTTGGGAGTCACTGCCCATGTTTTGGCAACATCTGAGGGAGTTCAGCTAAAATCATACTTGCTTGCCTGCAACAGATTCAAAGGAACTCACACTGGAAAACGGATATCAGAAGCCTTTGATTCCATATGTGTTGAATATGACATCAGACAAAAACTTGACTTGGTTATTTGTGACAATGCCGCCAATATGAAGCGAGCATTTACAGTGTGTTTTCCAAAAGAGCAAGATGGTGAAGTAACTGGTGACGACAATCTGGATGATGCAGAGTTGTGGAAAGACCTCTCCAGAGGTGAATAGGAGACTGTGGACCACATGATCAACAGAGGAAGTCCTAAACGTCAGCAATGCTTTGCCCATACGCTGCAGTTAACTGTTGGTGATGGTCTCAATGGTCACGGATCATGAACAGTACCTTTGCAAAATACTCCAAACTGAGCTCTCTCCTGCATACATCCAGCACCTTTAAAGATGCATTTGAAGATAAGTTTGGGCAGCGAGGGATACCCGCTGCTGTGAATACACGGTGGAATTCAACTCTCCGCCAAGTCAAGGCAGTGCTCTCATTCAGTCATCAGGAACTGTGCAGTGTTGTCCAGGACACAGTGAGCTGGTCTTCTCAATTAGGGAGTGGAATCTGATGAAGGAGCTTTGTGATGTGCTACAGCCATTTGCCGAGGCCACCGATCTTACTCAGGGAGAGAAGATTGTGACGGTCAGCTCTGTCCTCCCCTGTGTGTTGTCACTAAACCACCATTTGGAAAAACTCAAACAGCAAGTAAGCTTCCTGGGAAGCATGATCCATAGCCTGCAATGCTCTCTCAAGAAAAGATTCCGGGGGATCTTTGTTAATATGAAAATGACATTATTGACATGGTGAAAGGTCAGTGATTTATTTTTTATTTTTTACATGATATACAGTTAGGCATGTCACCATTATCAAAGTATGGAAATTAAATTCACAACAGTTGTATAAATATAATACATTTTTAGAGCTGATTTTTCAAGCATATCAAACTGAGCTGTGAAATAATGAATGAGGAAGTTCACTTTCTAACAATCATGGGCTTTCACACTTGCCCTTTAAATTAAATTAACTTTTTTGTCTTTGTTTTCTGAAAACCAGGAGGAAGAGAGCACTGGCTTATTCTCAGAGTACAGAAAACGCCGCAAACAGGACACAACCACCAACCCAGAGACACAACTAAATAACTATTTTGGTCTTTGTTGTTGGCAGGCTTGTCTGTCCTTTTGGGATGCAAACAGGGGTATCCTCCCTGCACTTTTTCCTGTTGCAATGAGAGCTTTTTCAGTGCCGGCTTCAAGTGCCCCAGTTGAAAGGGTCTTCAGTCATGGTGGGATCATCATGAGCCCACATTGTGCTCGGCTTGCAGACAAGACCCTCTTAAATATTATATCTTGCAAGTGCAATACCTTGTAAAAGAGGTAATGACTTATTATGGATATACTCTGTCTGTGTGTGTGTGTGTGTGTTTGTCTTTATCACATGGTGGGGTCCTCAACCTGTAAGCCCAGTCACAGCGTGGGGACCAACATTTTTTACCTAATTTTCAGTGAAAAGAAGGTCAATGACATGCCCTGTAAAGTTTTCAGGGGTAACCTCACAATGCACAAAAACCAACGGTTTGTGCTTAGGTGTGCTTAGGAGGGGGTAACTCAGTACTGGCCCCTGGTACAGGATGGTATATGTCATATGGAGAGATTATGGTCCATTTTATTTAATGTGTGTATTTGGCACTGGTTTGTTTTTCTTTTCTTCTTATTTGATTTGGTGTTTTTGTTGTGATTTTTATTTTATTCACGTTATTATTTTGGTGATTGTTTGACCATGATTTGGAATGTGGGGTAACGCCCCGTGTTCTCCTGGGTGCCCGGACCACAGCTGATTAGATGGACAGCTGTTGGTGATTGCCTCGTCAAATCACAGACTGTTTAAAAAGCGAAGGAACTGAGGCGGTGTGTGTCTGCGGCCCCGCAAACTCTGTCATTGTAAATCTGTCTCCACGTCATTGCTGGATTGTTTATGTTGTTGCCACGATCAGCGCACATTGTCTGCTTGTATCGAAGCCTGAAGGTTTGCTGAGGTGCCGGTTCTGCTGTCGACTCGGTGGCTGCTGTGTGTTTTCGTCTCCTCCGCTGTGCTAAGCTTACTGTCATCCTCTGCTGTGCTGGAACTTCTGCCGTCCTCTGTTGCGCTGGGATTGCTGCTGTCCTCCGCTGTGCTGTCCGAGCCCCGCTTGTCAGTTCTGGTCCTGTGGTTCGAGGAGCGCTGTTCAACGAGACTGGGAGTTAGATTCGTCTGCTCCCAGTTTATGGGTGAGTGACGTTCTATCCCAAATTATGCTGTCTTGCCTCGTCCGAAGTTAAAGGAGAACTCCGGTCAATTTTAACATTGAGCTCAATTTTTAGTAAATTTGGAGTGCTGTCAATACAGAGAACAACGACAAAAATCGGTGTTGCCTACACTGTTTTATCCTATTTTTAAAATTTGCACCCTATTGACTTGAATGGGGCAAGTTTTAAACCTGCTTTTATCCTCTTAACATATTTGATGTGTCATTACAAGTGCCCAGCCATGTTGAGTGATTCCTTAAGAGTGAACACGAGTGAATCTGACTGCAGTAGATGTGAAAGATATGAATAAAAATGATGTTATATCAGCCAGCGCACATACCTGTATTTAGTTCCTGTTTTCGGTAGAAGTCCAAAGTAGTCGATTGTCGAGTTCACGCGCATAGGTTTAGTTGCTATGATCACGCGCGTGAACTCGACAATCGACTACTTTGGACTTCTACCGAAAACAGGAACTAAATACAGGTATGTGCGCTGGCTGATATAACATCATTTTTATTCATATCTTTCACATCTACTGCAGTCAGATTCACTCGTGTTCACTCTTAAGGAATCACTCAACATGGCTGGGCACTTGTAATGACACATCAAATATGTTAAGAGGATAAAAGCAGGTTTAAAACTTGCCCCATTCAAGTCAATAGGGTGCAAATTTTAAAAATAGGATAAAACAGTGTAGGCAACACCGATTTTTGTCGTTGTTCTCTGTATTGACAGCACTCCAAATTTACTAAAAATTGAGCTCAATGTTAAAATTGACCGGAGTTCTCCTTTAAGATCCACGCCACGGTCTCATCTAAATTAGAGAGCGTCAGTCTGTCCACTGTAGTCATACCATTATAACTTATATTCACGGATTGTAGTGTTTTAATTGATTATTGTACGATTGATAGCTTTCTAGTGTGGTGCTGTGCTTATGCTGTGTTTGTTATCTATTGTGGAGATACTGGCGGCTTTCTTCCTGTTGTGTGAGTGGCCTGCTGCGTATACGTCACTGCCTGGCGTGAGACGGACTTGTGAGAGAGGGACCGCTTATGGACTGTACACCTATGGACTTCCAGTGGACTGGAAACGTGTTGTCTGATGTCCAGCTTTTACTTTGATTAATAGTTTTAAGAGCCTGATTGAGAGAGAGTGTGTGTGTGCATGGGCACCTCATTTTTCTATTGAATTAGAGATTATAATAAAAAATAATTTTTTTTACTGAATTTGTTGTCTTGGTGAATCTGTTGTGTTGCGCCCACCAAACTAAAAGAACTTGCAGTTACTTATTTAATCGAGTCCCAGCTCTTCAATTGGGTGGCGTAGTCGAGCTACATTGCCTATATCACATATAGCCTCAACACGCACTTTTCAATTTCAAACACACACACGGGCACTATACGATATGATTTGGCCTCTGAGATAGGCTTTTAACAATTCCCAAATTAGGCAGTAGGACACCCCTGGGGTCCGGTTATGCTCTTAAAAACTCATGTATTTCTTTAGAAATAAATTTGACAAACTCCGTATCTGAGAGTAGTAATGTATTAAATCGATACCCACTGCTTGTAGTAGGCCAGTTTAAAGTAATTAACAGTGGTGCGTGGTCTGATATCACTATTGCCTGGTATTCACATTTACTGACTAATGAAAGTAAACTATTATCAACAAAAAATTAATCGATTCGAGAATATGTTTTTTGAACCGGTGAATAGGAGTAGCATCTGCGCCCAGGATTCTGAAATTGCCAAACATCAGTCATTCCGTAAGTTTTAAGAAGCTGATTAAGTACTCCTGTTGAACGAGTTAGTTGCATGGTCTTGGGTGAACTACGATCCAGTGAGGGCGACAGTACACAATTAATATCTCCTCCTAATATGACATGATGGGCCCTATCTTGCACCCAGCGCAATTGACTTTGTACACCGACGCAAGTATCATTCCTATTTTGCACCCGCGCACAGCGGACTTTTCCCTCCACAGACGCACGTCTGTAAATTAGGGAATGAACTTGCGCTCGCGGGGGGCGGTTCAGCGCAAAGAGGAGGTGTGTTCCGGCGCAAAACTTCCCTGGTGCTATTTTCCAGTTGTAGAAAGCAATTGTACCACTGACCAGGAAAAAAACAGTCTAAAGACAGTGGCGCGTTGCGTGTTAGTGATATGGTATTTTAAGGGCGCGTGCTTGGCCATAATGTAGCGTGTTAACACGCATCCACTTTGATTCTCTAATATAAACAGACGCAGCAGTTTTCATTTTTGCAAATCATACATTATTACAAGGAAAAATATTAACACACGAGGGAAATCATTGTTGTGTCCGTGAAGATGTGAAAAAGATCTATCTAGATTTAAAAAAAATCTAGATTTGGCTACACATTTACCCAAATTATACGCCTGTTTAACCGAAGCTAATTTGGGCCAGCAAATTAATTAAGCCCAATGTCACTTCTCTGTGTTTTACGGACCTGATGAGAACGTCGGTCTCCTCGGCTGTGAACTGCTCCTGGTGTGCGCCTGGCAAACCCGCCGTTATAATAGCAATCCGCCGTGGAACAAGCGCGCTTGCTCTTAAAGGGAATGTGAGAGGACGCTCTGATTGGTTTATTTCACGTTACGCCCAAACCACACCTATGAATAATGAAGCTACTTCAGACCAACCCATTTTAGATTTGCGCCAGGCGCAAGAGTCGTTTATCCCGCTGGGAAAATAGCAACAGCGCCAGGATCCGCCCACAAAGTTACTTGCGCTTTGCGCTTTGACACTTGCGTTTCAGATCGTTAAAATAGGGCCCGATGTGTGTCTAGATCGACTGGTAGAGACTGTTTTTCAAAGATGGCTTCTGCCTGTATACGTGAAGTTGACTGTATGTATAAAATATCTTCTTATTAAACTGTCTGGACACTGTCAAAGTTGTCAATGCTTCGGTTTGAAGGTAGGGACCCTCATTATGCTACCGTGTTAGTGTGGGGCTATTTTGAGCCTTGTTAGTGGTATTAACAAGCGATTTTTATTTGTCATTACTCAATGCCCTATATACTGGCGTTATACTAGCGATATAGGCTAAACTGTTTTTAGAGATAAAACTATTTACATTCGATAATCATGAAAACAAATCTCAGATAACGGGTGACTAGGTAACAATGTGTAATTAGACCAAAGGTTCATTTTGCTCCAGAGTTCTCCTTTAACATATGCCATGGCCTCCGCTGCGTCTTGAAACTGCTTATCCGTCCCGTTATACGTGATCCGAAATCGGGCTGGATGTAGGAGACCATAGCGGACCCCCTCACCTCCTCTAAGTAATTTCCGGACCTTGTTAAACGTCGACCTGGCGCGGTCTACACTCGGTGGATAATCAGGAAAGATGAGTATGGTTGAGCCGTTATGTTGTAGCGGGCCAGATTCCCGTTCGAGGCGGAGGATTTCGACACAATCTTGATAATAGTGTAATTTTGCTATAATCGCTCTTGGTTTGCCATCCATCCGTTTCGCCTGCAAAGTGCGGTGGGATCTGTCAATCAGCACGTCTTTATCCATTTTAAGGACTAATCAGCTAATCAGCCTTGCTAATCAGCCTTGAAACAGAAGCAGGGGTGCTGGAGCCATCCTCCTCATCTACATTCATAATGCTGATATTTGACCTCCTCATTCCACCTTCCATGTCCAAACATTTCTCCTGTAGATTTTGAACATTATCCTCCAGCTTGCGCACAGAGTTTTGTAGCTCCATGACATCATCCGAGCATCCTGAGAGTCCTCTTTCCATGTCCGACACAGTTGTTCTCATCACTTCCAGGTCTGACCGAAAAGCTTGATGTGTTGTTAGCTATCTCCTGCCTAACTGCTTGTAGCTCTGATCTAACTCCATCAAACTCTTTAGCCATGATTGACTTTAACTCGGTTTGGAAGAGCGTGGTCATCTCCGTTTTTATAGAGGACAATAACTCTTCCTTCATCACCGTCGTCATATCAATCTGTTCTCCAGTTTGTTGAGCTTGTTCAGCCATCTCGGGTGTCGTGTTAGCTCCGTTTCCAACGCTAGGTGTGTCGGTGCTCGTCTTGTTAGCAGAGGCCTTGCCGTATATTTGTATTTACGCAGGTTGCTCGCCATTTACATTTATCAGGGAACAAATCGTCTTCGAAGATGCAGGACAGTCTTGAATAGTCTTTTTGTATCACACAGTGCAGAGATTTTGCTACACAATTTTGTGCAGAGCTCTCCAAACTTGCGGCCTACTCCATTGCCTGCTCGCTAGCGCCCCCCTACATTAACTCTTTTAAAGGTATGTGCCTTTGTTATTAATTGTTTTGAACAAATTGCTGTTCTAGCAGAACCCCTTGCCTATAGACTTAGCGCCAGATTACAATTAGTTATTTTATTAAACAAACTAAATGGCCCTTAAGTAGGGATGGGTATCGTTAAGGTTTTAACGGTGTTACTACTCTTACTGATACTCCTTATCGGTCCGGTCCTTTAACGGTATTCTTATCCGTTATTTGTTTTATTTATATATATATATATATATATATATATATTAATCTTTGTTTAATAGTTTATCTTTTGTTTAATATATATATATATTAGGGGTTGAACCGACTAGTCGACTAGTCGACCTTAATGCAATGCCGTGACGCTTTAAGCTTGGCGTCGACTAGTCGCGTTGATCATGTGACACTATGATTGCGCTAATTTTGATACGAACAACATGGCTGCGTTGCAGACGACAACAGATGAAGAGCCCAGAGGGTCATTGCAGAAAGAAAGCAGCGGTACATCAATTGTGTGGAAATACTTCACTAAAGATGAAGCTGGTAAAAATGTCACTTGCAAAATATGTAAGTCTGTCCTGAAGTACAACAAAAGTACAAGTGCAATGCACACGCATCTAAAAAGGCATCCGCTAACGCTAGCTGAGGAATGTATTCCGTCTCGACAGCAGTCAATTAAAAACTTCACTAAACAACCTGCTGTGACAGAGAAAAAACGGCAGCAAATTACCAATTTACTGGTGAATTTCATCGCCAAAGACATTCGACCTTTAGCTGCAGTGCACGGAGAAGGTTTTAGAGAAATACTGCACTTTTTTGAACCTGGCTACATAATTCCATCGTACAACACATTGTGGAACACTATCAAACACCAGTACGACAGCCTGCGTGAAAAAATTGTGGAGGAGATGAGAGACCAGACTGTGTCGCTAACAACTGACTTGTGGACATCCTCCACTATGGAGCCGTACATCACAGTAACAGCTCACTACATCACCGACACATGGAAGCTGACGGCCCGAGTGCTGTGTACATCAATGATGCCAGAGAGACATACTGCAGCTAACATTGCTGACCGTCTTTCGGAGATAATCGCGGAATGGGGCATACAGGTGTTTTGCACAGTCCACGATAATGCCAGTAACATGAACTTAGCCATGGAGCTATGTGAAATGTTTCCTAAAGATCTGGGGTGCACCGGACACACCCTACAGCTAGCCATAAAAGCTGGATTAGTCTTACCTGACGTTTCTAAGGGTATTGATGCAGCAAGGAGAGTTGTCAGTCACTTTCGCCACTCAGCGGTGGCCACTTGTGCCCTAAGGAAACGACAGGAACAACTTGGCATAAGACCCAACAAACTCCAGACTGACTGTGCGGTTCGATGGAATTCACATACGTAATGATCCAGCGGCTGTTTGAGCAAAGAATCGCGGTGCAATCTGTGCTCGCAGATGAAACCGTCACCAAACCAGCCATCCAAAAGTCACTCGCTCTGAGAGCATCACAGTGGGAGCTGTTGGAACAGCTGATTCGATTCCAGTGCTGCAACCTTTGGCCAAGGCCACTGAAATAATGTGTGCGGAGTTGCACGTTGGGCTGTCTTTCATCTTTCCAGTCATTTTCAACATGATCAGCACCACTCTGCGCGTCGAGGCATCTGACATGACAGCTGTGCGTGCCTTTAAGAACACTGTTCGACGGCAGGTTGGAAACACGGTTTAAACTGGAGTCCGACGATCTGACAGAATCCATCCCCATTGTGGCCTGTATGCTCGATCCTCGGTTCAAATATCTTCATTTCATCCCAGAGGGTAAAAGAGAGAGGCCGCTCACAGCCACCTGAACAGCCTCGTCCAGGATGCGGGGAGAGCCGCTTGCAGCAGGTGGGTCCGCTGAATGAAACTGCGCTAGCATAGTTTCTGTTAACTATTAAGTTAAGCAATGCCATTGTAGCTTTTTCTTTTCATGTTATATTAAGATTACTAGGAGGTGCTCGAGATATTGTTGAAAATGAAAGTAAAATTGCGTTTTTACCGGGAAATGTAAATGTCTCTTTATTAAAATCATTAAAACATATTTTTTTAAACATTAATGATTTATCTCTAATTCACCCGCAATTAATTGGAATTTTATTTTGAATTACTTGGGAATTTATAGCTTTTTTTCTTTTCATCCTGATCCTAGATGATGATGTAAACAGCGGTGTGTGAGCCAGTAACTGGAAAAAAGGCCCGACTTGAACAAGATTTTGAACAGCGTTTTGGGCCACACTTTCACAGTGGGAGGAAAACGGGACACTCCACAGCAGCCGAAGAAATACGTGAATATTTTTTAGCACCACATATTCCCACGATGGAGAACCCCTTGCAGTGGTGGGCCCGTAACCACGAAAATGTCCCCCGTTTGGCCAAGCTTTGCAAAAGATACTTGGCTGTTCCAGCTACAAGCACCCCAAGCGAGATAATTTTTTCACTAGCTGGGAATACCATCAGCCGACAGTGGGCAAGCCTCCATCCAGCTCACGTCGATGCCCTTGTCTTCTTACATGAAAACCACGATCGACACGTAAAAACTGTGAATGAGCAGGACTGTGACAGTGAGAAAGCTTACAGCCTATCTTGCGTAAATGAGATTGTTATGCCGACATAATGCATCAAATATTTTTTTTAATACTAAAACAGGAGTTATTGTTGCATTGTTACTGTTAAGTTGCGACATATTATAAAGCTGTCTGTATAATTTTTATGGTAATAAATTGCTAATTGTGGCATGTTGCAAAGCAGTCCCATCTCTTGTTTTTTTTATAAATGACGTCAGCGACTAGTCGACGTCGACTCGACTTTGATGTCATAGCAGTCGACTTCAAAAAATCTCAAGTCGTTCAACCCCAGATATATATATATATATATATATATATATATATATATATAGGGCTGGGCGATATGGAGCAAAAAATATATCTCTATATATTTAGCTATATCTCGATATATGATATACATCTCCTATATATAGGAAAATAACCCCCCAAAAACTACTGCAAAAACAAATATGCCAAATACCACTAAGTCTTTTTTTTATTGAAGTGCAAAGAGGTAGGCAGTTCATGTAGGAACAAAGTGCTTCTGTGACATTTAATAATAATAAAAAATCCCTGTGTACAAAAATAATAATTTAACTGTAAAATAAAGGAAGAACTAATACATATTGCCTTTTCATTAAAATGCCTTTATGTTGTGTTTGCACTGAAGTAATGCTACTGCTGACCATCTACCCAATAATAATGTTTAACTCATTCTTCAGGAGGACAAACAATCGGATGCCACTGAGTCTTTTGAGGCTGACGTCTTCAGAACAACCGAGCAGACTCCTCAGAGGTCGTCCAGCTTCAAGACACAGTACTAGTTTCTCTCTTTTATGGTCTTTCACTGGTTCAGACTTTAGTAATACCATTCCAACAAAAACTCTTCAAAGCTGTTGCTGTTAATATCCCAGAGCTAGCCAAATAAACATCACTAGCAAGTTATTTTCCTAGTTGTATGACGCAAGCTCAAGGGACATAATGAAATCACTTATTATTACATTCTATTTATGCCCATTTACACAGTAGAAAGAGAAGGCTTCAGGAACTGGAGCGTTACTTACGTTCACTGCTGTGAGCGGAGGTCAGGCGCGTGAAAAAAACTTTGAATCTCAATTTGAAAATCGAATGTTTACCCAACAATGGAATATTCAGGTTCAGCCCTAGTAATTTCCACTTCTAAAAGTGCAGTATTGTCCTTGCTATATATTTAAACCATTTTTATGCCACATGTCTGTTTTATTGAAAAATATGAAGATTAAGTGTGGGTTTCCAATGTTTTTGAAATACCATTTGATGTACATAGGTGTACATTTATGTATGTGTGTTGTCATTCATGTCATGTCTTTCTTTGATGTTCTATAGTGCTCACACAATCCAGAACTCTTACCTTCAATGAACAAAGTTGGAATGAATCCTTCCCTGGTGGACTACACAGATTTTGATGAATCTCAGAGTCCAAGCACAAATCATAACCAGTTTAATTCAAGCTGCCAGGTATTGTTTTTTTTTTAGCATTTGCATGTATTTGTACAGGAATGGGTACCAAAATATAGTATCAATAAGCTCAGACATTATTGGTTCTGCTTTCAGTACCTATTTTTCCCTTGTCCTTGGGTTTAAATGTTAATTACATATCTTTTCAACACTCTAGACATGGTGTCCGACTTCTGAGTTTGAACTAAGCCTCACCCACTAGGACAGAGATTATATTCCAAGGCTGAGGAGGACCAAAAGCATACAGGTAAGCAACTCACAATGTAGAAGATGGATGTATATACTTAACATACTTAGCATCTTGTACGTAACAGAAAAGTAATGTTTAATCAGTGTGCTGACTTTGACTTCACTTTTTCTTTTCTGAAGATGAACAGAAAGGTTGAGTTTGCTTCAGATGAGCTTTTTGACCTCACCTCAGGCAGCAGGTGGAGAGGAATATATTCCTCAGAGTAGTGAGGATTCATCTGAAGGTACAGACACAAGCGAAGTCATTCAACCAGTCAATCAGAAAGAGAGCATGCTTAGATTACCAATCCTAGGGAAGTATGCTGACATCCGAGAACTGAACGATGTGTCTTCAAAGCAAATCCTTAATAGAGGACGCTCACCTTCAAGAAGAGGGGGGCAAACTCTTGTATGAGACGTAAAAAGGCGATGTTCAAGCAGTTCAAGACGTGCATCCTACCCTACAGCACAAACAAGTAGTGGTCACTCAACAAAACGGAGTGGAGGGGGAGACCCTGAATCTGTATTATAGTGGAGGGGTGAGGTGTGAGGAAGACCCAACATCTAGCCACTGGTGTGCCTCAGGGCTCAGTGCTTGGACCACTTCTCTTCTCAATCTACATGACATCACTAGGATCTGTGATTCAGAAATATGGCTTTTCCTACCACTGCTACGCTGATGACACACAACTCTACCTCTCATTCCAACCAGATGATCCGACGGTAGCCGCTCGCATCTCAGCCTGCCTGACAAGTCATTTCTGGCTGGATGAAGGACCACCACCTTCAACTAAACCTTGCGAAGACAGAGCTACTTGTAATCCCGGCTAACCCAGCACTTAATCACAACTTCACCATCCAGCTAGGCTCGTCATCCATAACTCCATCAAGATCAGCCAGGAACCTTGGAGTTGTAATTGATGACCAATTAAATTTCACAGACCACATCGCTAGCACTGCCCGGTCATGCAGATTTGCTTTGTACAACATCAGAAGGATCAGGCCCTTCCTATCAGAGCATGCTACACAACTCCTTGTTCAGGCGCTTGTTCTTTCCAGACTGGACTATTGTAATGCTCTCCTGGCTGGTCTCCCAGCTTGCACTGTCAAACCTCTGCAACTGATCCAGAATGCTGCAGCCAGAGTGGTCTTCAACGAGCCGAAGAGAGCACACGTCACTCTTCTCCTCACGAAATTGCACTGGTTGCCGGTTGCCGCTCGCATCAAATTCAAGGCACTGACGTTTGCCTACAGAACAACCACTGGCACTGCTCCCCTGTACCTGAACTCATTAATTCAGACTTATGTGCCATCCAGAAACTTGCGCTCTGCAAGTGAGCGGCGTCTGGTGGTGCCATCTCAAAGAGGCACGAAATCTCTCTCTCGGACCTTTACCATGACTGTTCCCTGCTGGGTGGAATGATCTGCCTAACTCAGCCAGAGCTGATGAATCTGTAGCCATTTTTAAGAAACTGCTGAAGACGTATCTTTTTCGGCAGCACTTGAGCACTTGATCCCAGTACTACTAACACTAACACTTTCTTATGTATTCTATAAAAAAAATAAAAAAAATGCGTTGGATTGTACTGTGAAGGGTTATAGCACTTACATACTGTTGTCCTACTGCTAGTTTAATTGCTTCTATTGTTTCTCAATTGTAAGTCGCTTTGGATAAAAGCGTCTGCTAAATGAATAAATGTATATGTAAAATGTAAATGTAGAATACAACACCTGATCTGGAGAAAGATCTTCCTGACAGTGCCTCTTCCCTCCATACAGAAGTAGCAGCTGATTGTTCACTTTCCATACCTGCTGTCTGTAAAATGGAGAATGGGTCAAGAACGTACAACAAAAAGCAATACTGTTAGGGAGGGATTCGTAAAAATGGCAAGGCATTTGGAGCGTGCTCATAAAGATAAACCAGATGTTGCACAGGCTCTGTCCTTTCCTAAAGGCTCCAAAGAAAGATGAATGCATATGGAATATTTGAGAAACAGGGGCAACTTTGCACACAATGTGGATGTATTAAATGCTGGTGTTGGAAATCTTGTTCCTCGCAAGCAACCAAGGAAGGATTGTCAAGCACAGAATTTCCTGCATTGTATACATTGTCATGGTTTCTTCACAAAGAATGTTCTTTGGCAGCACATGATGACCTGCAAGTTCAAGCCGAGTGTTCCACAAAAACCTGGCAAAACTCGTGTCCAGGCCCTCTGCGCATTTGCTGCACCTCCACCACCTGGTGTCAAGGTGGAATTTTGGAAGCTGCTAAACAACATGGTTCAAGATGAAGTTTATTCTGTACTGAAATCGGATCTCTGTATCATGGAGTATGGTGAGCATTTGTATAACAGGCTTGGATATGATGTTGGCAAACATGAATGCATCCGTCAGAAACTGAGAGAGCTAGGAAGGCTTCTGATATGCTCAAGAAAAACCACTTCCTTGAAGACCATTAAAGATCACATCAAACCTGCCAATTTTATGCAAGTTGTGGAATCAGTAAAACACCTATCAGGCTATGACCGTAAAACCCATGCATACCCAAGGTGTCCAAGTCTAGCTCTCAAAATTGGACACAACTTGACAAAGATTTCAATGCTTCTTGAAAGCCGTGCAAATGTACAGAACGACTAAAGTGCTGCAAAAGATGCTTGTACATTCCGCAGAGTGTATGAAACCACAGAGTGTATGAAACCAGATGGAATGAACTGATATCAGCCGCATCACTGAGAACATTTCAGGTAGGTATCTAAGTGGAATACTCCCCTGTTGCTTCCAATTACAAAAGATGTCCAGACTCTTCATTGTATTTGGATGTGCAACAACAAGATCTTCAGTAAACTGTCTACAGAGGCATCCCCCCAGACGTGGGCAAAACTGGCAAAGGTAATTTTGGCACAAGTCATTTTGTTCAATCGACGAAGAGTTGGGGAGGTGTCAAAAAAGACCCTTTCTGCATATGTATGTCAAAATCCATCAGACCCACATGAAGATGTGAATGAAGCCCTCTCAGATCTAGAGAAGAAACTCTGTCATTATTTCAGGATTGAGATAAGAGGAAAAAGGGGAAGAAAAGTTCCAGTGCTTTTGACCCCAGTGATGAAGCAAGGACTGGATCTGCTTGTCGGCACACGGCAGGAATGTGAGTTTCCTCGGGAGAACGTATACCTATTTGCAAGACCATCCGCTTTGACCTGTTACCGTGGGTCTGATTGCCTTTGACAATTTGCCAAGGTCTGTGGTGCAAAAAGTTCTGAAAGTCTCACTTCTACAAAACTACGCAAACAAACAGGAACACTGTCTCAAGTTCTCAACCTCAGTAATACAGAGCTGGATCAGTTAGCGGATTTTCTTGGCCCTGACGTTAGAGTGCACTGGCAGTTCTATAGACTTCCTGATGGCACCCTCCAACTTGCAAAAATTAGCAAAGTCCTCATGGCTCTGGATCAGGGACGCCTGGCAGAATTCAAGGGCAAGACACTGGATGACATCAACATTGATCCCGAAGGTACTTATTATTAGGACTGTCAATTAATTAAAATATTTATTGTCCATAGTTAACTCACGATTATTTGCAGATTAAGCAAAGCTTAATCCTAATAGACCATGGAAAATAAGGAAAACTTTTAATAGCTAAAACTAAAGGCGATGAGAATTAATAACAATAATGCAAAGAATTTGAAATCTTTTTCGCATTATTATTATTATTAAGCTACTATTATTAATTAATTATAATATTATTATTATCATTGTAGGATTGTCCAACTCGTTGGGGATCAACGTATGCAATGACGGAAAAAATCCTGGAACAACTTCCTGCAATCAAACGGGTTTTTGCTGATGACAAGAGCCATCGCACACTCCCAAATGTAACTTGGCAGGACACTGCTCTACTTGAGGCTATCAAGGATGGTTTGAAACCTGTCGCAGAATTTACTGATATTTTATCCGCTGAGAATTACGTCACAGTCTCATCTCTGCTGCCCATGCTGCATCTCATGAAGGATATCCTGAAGGAAAAAGGAGACGGATGTAAAGATGACAGCAGATATTAAAAAGGGAATCTCAGATAAACTTGAATCGAAATATGACGACAACACACTTGAGTTGATGCGCAAAGCCTCCCTCCTTGACCCACGCTACACTCTCAGAAAAAAAAGTACAAAGCGGTACCTTTAAGGAACAAAAGCTTGTCACTGGGGTGGTACCCTCAAAGGTACATTATTGTACCTTGAGTCAGAGGAGCAAATTTGTACTTTACATGTTTGTACCTTCTAAGGGCCAATACTGTACCTTTGAGGATCAATAATGTACCTTAGACAAAGGTACAATAAAGTACCTCTGGAAAAAGGTACAATTTTGTCCCATTAAGGTACCACCCCAGTGACAAAGCCATTTTGTACCTTTAGGTGGCAAAAAAGTTCCTTTTTATTCCTTAAGGAGTGAAAAAATAAAGGCAAACAACAACTAACTGAATTTTAGACATTTATTTTAGTCCTCAAATGGAAAACAGTTTAATTCACAGATTCAATAATAATTCATCTCACAACCATACAATGTAACATCCCAAAATAAAATGCCACAATGTTTAGGATGTCATGTCTTGAATGATATAAAAAACATAAAAAAAAAAAAAAAATTAAGAAGCATTTCATTGACCAACTGACAACTTCATACTGCCACTCCAAAAACAAAATGAACAGCGATATCAGAGAATAGATGCATGGCAGGGAATAAATACAATGGAACCATTCATCTTTTTCTTCTTTCAATTTCATGAACATCACTAATAAGAACAGCAATATAGTGCAGAAAAACATGTTTATTATCAAAGACCAAGCAAAATACTTTAGCACACCACACCAAAGTAAAGAGAGTCACTTAACGGATAAACTACATCTTGCCATTTTTTTCAAGATGATATTTTAGAAATGCATCATAGTTTGCTTTAAAGAAGTCAAACAAAAAATTTACGTCATCCAGTATTTCTTGTTGAACAGTCTGAGGAAGGTGGTTTTTTTCCCTCGATTTCAGAATAAAGCCAAAAAGATTCTCTCTAAACTGCACTAACAGTTCATTCATCTCAGGAGGTTCAGGAGGATTGACAGCATCACTGGGTCCCTGCTCCTCCTCGCCCACTACTGTTTCCTGGATATTATGAGCAGTGGCTCGTCTGGAATGTCTTAAATAAATGTCTTTATGCTTCCTGTAAATATGTCGTCGGAAGGACTCATATTTAGAAAATGTTGATTGACAGTTGTTAAGGCCACACGTTATGGTAAAATAAGGCTCATGTGCATGAACAAGTCCGATGTGCTGGATTAACTTCATCAATGTGAAGGCTCTTCGAGAGCATTTAGGACAGCTGAATGGTGTAGGCATTGCGGTTGTTGATTAAGCTAAAATATTGATTACCCTGGTCACACTAACAGGTAGAGGCTTATCACCAACCTCAGACATTTTTAGAACATATCGCTGAATGAAAATCAGGGTGTTCTTCAGGCGAGATGGATATACCACGTTGTAGGTCAAGGTCAAGGTCAAGTTTATTTCTATAGCACCTTAAAAACAACACGAGTGTTGACCAAAGTGCTTCACAATCTAAATACAGCTGCACATACAGATAGCATAACATTTCAAAAAAATTAAAACCAAGAAACATATACAAAAGATTATATATATAAAACCAAATAACAACAATAAAGTAGACAACTCACATGATCTTTACAGAAATAAATAGTTGTAGATAAAGTAAGCACAAAAAGCAGCAATAACACCTTCCTCCAAACCAAGTGCCCTGCAGACTGACTGCCCATCCAGTTTGACCACTGCAGGGACCCTTTGAGTCAGCACACTCCTCCAGTCAGCGACAGCGTCGAGTTGTACAGTAGGATATGGTGATGGTGGCTGATCCTGCAAGAGATCATAAAGTAGTTAAAATGCAGAAATCTACCACAAACATAAAAAAAACTGTTCATATATATATCTATATACGAAGAGTTCAGATGCAAAAGCCTCTAAGAGCCATCTGAAATTTTCTTCTATATTGATCATTTTTATCAAGCTTGTATATTTAAGTTCAATAATTTCACTTAAATGGCAATGCAAAGGACCTATTAATTGTCATTTAAGTGAAATTACTGACCTTAAATATACGAGATTGATAAAAATGATCATTCTATAAGAAAATTTTAGATGGCACAGAGGCTTTTGCATCTGAACTCATATATACACACATACATACATGCATACACACACACACTAAAAAAACGTCTATGGTAAGTAAAGACCTTAAAGCGCCCATATTATGCTACTTTTCAGATTCATAACTGTATTTTAAGGTTGTACCAGAATAGGTTTACATGGTTTAATTTTCAAAAAACACCATATTTTTGTTGTACTGCAGTATCTCTCACTGCTGCAGTGAGGTTTGCACTACGTGGCCCCCCATGTCCACACCAAGGCCCAGCATTGATAGCTAGAAACTTTGTATTATGAAATAAGACATCCAAGGAATGCATATAATTGCATATAATTCTCCCAGTCTCTGTGGGAAGTAATGTAAAAAAAAAAAAAAAAAAAGTTACACACCTCCCCAAGTACAACGAGAATGTCATTTTTCTCCCTGAACAGGATCGGCAACAGCAGGATTGCAGCTCTGAAATCAATCCCTGAAAATTAAGTAAAAACAAAAAAGGAAATGAAGTGTATTACGTGAATGTACAGTGTATTTTGGTTAGTTAGACCTTATCTTGTCTGAAGACAAATAGAAAATATAGCTGCAAGCAGCAATCACCGGGGCCAAGCGCAAGCAAGACGACAAGACGTGCCAAAGTGGCTGGGAGTGAGAGATCAACTGCAGCAAGGAGCAATTGAAGACATTTAAAGATGAATTTTGGCAAAATGGTTGAAAAATCACATGCATTAACTTAAAAATATAATTTAATAGATTTTCACTTTCGACCAATAGGTGGCGCAGTTACAAAACTGTTGTGATGTGGTCAGAGTGAAGTGACGACGACACATACAAAGTTTGGTGTCAATATGTCAAGGCATTGCAGATATAAAGCCTGAATAGCCATTTTGGCATTATGCCTCAACTTTGCATCTGCGGTATACGACCATGGGTTTGTCTATTGACACGAAATCCATAACTTTTACTTGGCACGGTCTGGAGATGACAAGATCCGATTTTGGTGAAAATCGGACAGTCGGTCTAGGAGGAGTTCGAAAAAGTACATTTTAAAAGGAAATAAAAATGGCGGACAGGAAGTTTGGCTGACTATGAAGAAATTGGTATCTATGTTTGCAGCATAACCCAAGGAATCTATTAAGACCAGTGTCATTACTATAGGCAAATGTATGCAAAAGTTATTAGCATAAACATGAGTGCAACTTTGGACAGTTGGTGGCGCTAGAGGGATTGATTTGGAGACTCCAAATTTGCTATGGTGATAGTTCAGACTGTCCTCTATATGTGTGCCAAATTTCATAACTTTCCCGCAAGCGGTTCTATGGGCTGCCATAGACTCCCAGTCGGAACAATGAAGAATAATAATAATAATAGGAACGGGAACAGAAACAATAGGTGCCTACGCACTTTCAGTGCTTGGCCCCTAATTAAGCTTAAATGGCTCCACAACACTAGGGATGACCATGGCTGATCAGTGAGTCACTTACCAGGGACATCTTCCGTGAGGGCAGCCTCTCTTTCCTCCAAAGCCCGATCTGCAAGGGGAGATTTCCTTTGAGTCAAGCTAAGCACTTTGGGTACTAGGACCTTAAAGCCATCTTCGAATCTTCGGCAGATATTAATTTCATCATGAAGCCGGCCCATTTCCTCAAATAGCTGCAACACAGCACAAACAAACGGGAAACATGTCACAACATTATCATAGGATTTTAAAATTAAATTTCAAAGAGAACCTTTAGTAATTTAATATGAACTCCAACACAAATGTAAGGAAATAAATGTAGACAAACCCCGCATGGACTCTTAAGGAATGGATATTTGTTAATGGCTTCTTTGACAGTCATCCCATTGGCAATCTCTCGCCTTCTCCAAGCAAATGTCCTCATCATCCGTTCCTCCACCATTTGGGCATCTGGCTGTGTCTTCCGGTACTGCTCCTGCAGGACTTTCACATGGCTCGCTACTGAGGTATCATCCTCCCCAATAATATCCACCTTCTACGACACAGAGGGATGACAAACATTTGCTCATTTGACAGTTGCTTTTCCCCTTTTTAATGTTTATGAAAAATGAGCCCCTAATAATAATTTATTACATTTTATATAGCGCTTTATCATAGCTACTTAAAGCACTTTACATGGGAGACTATTCTCTACCATGCTGGGTTAAGGGGCTAACCATTGGGCCAAACTGCTTGTGTGTAAAACATGCACACATAGATATACAGAAAACCAAAGAAGATGCTCTGACCTTTGATGCCTTGGCTCGTTTGCTTGTGCTTTCTTCCTGTTGTAAAGGCTTTTTGTGATGACCAAATTTCTGTTTCATTCTTCTCACCTCTTCATCATCTACCAGTGGCACCCGCTCATATTTGAACTTACGTTTAAGAGACATGTGCCAGGTATGCTATTTAAAAGAATATAAAATAGAACAATTAAATAAGCATACAAACCACTTGTAGAAAACTGAAAGCACAAGCATGAAAATACATGGTGGAAAACAATGTGTGCATCAAAATGCAGAGAACATAGTTAATATCTTGACTGGATTAGTACTCTAGGTATAATAAATAAAGGTTGGCAATTAATAATCCGTCAACTCACATAACCATTGCCTTCTTTGTCCTTTAAGAAAGGGTATTTCAAAATCAGGGCCTTACACACTTTCACGTAGTCATCATTGGTCGGAGACCTGTAACAGCGATGCAAAAGAAGGTGAGGAATGTAACATCAGACATAGTATTAATAACTCAAATGCCGTGATCCAGTTGGGTTGCAAAACTTACATTTTGATCAGGGCCATGGTTTCATACAATGTTCTTATGATTTTGTTGTGATCGGATCTCTCAATTTTGCATGTCGGTTTTTGGTCCAACTTTGTCTGAACATCTCTGGGAAATTTAGGAATGATGAAAACTGCTGGGAAGGCTGATGATGGGATGGCATGACTATGATGAAATAAAACATTAGTCTTAAAATGTTGGCAAATTAACCACGCTGTAACAATACAAGTTAAAGTCCTGCAGAGTAAATGTTACTTCAGTAAAAGTGTGCAAGTATCATCAGGAAAATGTAGTTAAAGTATTAAACCATTGTAGAAAGAGTAAAGGATACAACCAGTTGTGTTTTGTTTAATGATCTCATCATCTCAGTTGGACTTGTAGCTGTTATATTGTCAGCTAGTTTACATTAGAATCAAACATCAGATTTTATAAACTACATGTAACTAGTAACTAAAGCTGGAACAGATGAATGCAGTGGAGTAACTAAAGCAACTAGTAACTGTTACTGGTACCTTGATTCCGCTGTAGCCTTCTCTGAATGTACCGGGACAGGCTCGAGGGTTAGTGTCACGGTTTCTTTCCACTGCTGAACAAATCGGTTGAATTTGGCTTGCTTCTTAAACGATCCTTCAAAGAGGCATGAAACCATCCTCTCAGTCAATCCATAGTCCACTGCTTCTCCGTCAACTTCATTATCTAGACAATAGAGAAAAGAAAAACAGCGATGTTAACCTCCACTGTGGTAACAGCATACAACAATTTAAAAAGGCACATTATGTCAGACTGTAACGTTAATGTAAGTCAATGGGGAAAAAAATAGTTTTGATCCAGTTTGGTTCATTGGGTATTTTTCTCATAGCCAGAGGTATGGGCTTGCCGTTTGGTCCGGACTTTGAGAAGCCCTAATATATCCATATAAAAAACACATTGTATTTAGGTACCTCATTAGAGACGCTAGAAATGCGTCTCTCTCTCTGCTTCTCATCCAACTCTGACGCAGTAGTTTTATAGCTAGCTAAGCTAAGTTATAATGATGGGAAAAAAAAACTTTTTGCCGCCCAACAGTCTTTTGTTCTGAAATATTTTAATATATGAGAAGCGTTTTTGCCGCTTCTCAGCCAACTCTGACAAAGTATTTTTTGCCGCATCTCATCCAACTATGACGCAGTAACGTTAGCTTTTATAGCTTAGCTATAAAACTACTGAGTTGGATAAGCGTTTTTGCCGCCGAAAAGTTAACGTTAACTCGATGGTGAACTAGCTAAGATAACTAACGTTAACGTTAACGTAAACAATAAAACAGCGGAACAAAATGAATGACTTTAATTTGGCAACTTTAATGGACATTTTTCCACTGATCAGTTGTCTGATGTTGCGTCAGAGTTTCACAACTCTGTCAGTGATTGTTGCGCGGCTAGGAACCGACCATTGGCTCAGGCTCGTGAATAAAATCTTTAGATCCAGACCCCTGTGTGATGTTGATCGGTCTCATATCTTTACAGATAAACCGTGTCAGCTTGTCTGTATTCGCCTTTTGGCAGACAGCTGGTAAGCCCCGTGATAAAGAGAGAGGCAGAAAATAAGTAATTCTTGCCTATTTTAGCAGCGGTTCCTTGGACAGATCGCCTAGCTTGTCAGGGTGTAGCGTTGTCAGATGTGCCCTAATGGTGCGTTTACACCGGGCGCGAATAACGCGTCAGGCGCGAGTGATTTCAATCTTAAGTCAATGCAAAGACGCGTTCTTGACGCGCGAATGGACACAAAGTGGTCAAGCGTATAACTAGACGCGGCAGGCGCGAATTTGACGCGCTATTTGCGTCCGGTGTGAACGCACAAGGTTGCAAGTTGAGGAGTAATATTTCATTCAGATTTTGCATATTCTGCAAATTGCCACTTCTTTATTTGTGATTTTCCCATTTATGGTTTGAAATCCAAACACCTTCCACACATCGCTTCTCAAATTGTCAGGAGTGGTGATCTCCGTTTCCGTGGAGACAATGCTTGCCGCCATTATTGACAGTATTGTTATGACGATGCAGCCGTGGATAAGGCGCACAATTGTGTTACGATTCAAAAACTGTATTTTTTATCAGACGAAACAAAAGCATTTCATTTTCACATGCGTGTGTAAAGCCAAATTGGCGAGAAAGGCAAGATAGCATATAATAAAATAATAATAAAAACATAAAAAAGCAATATTCGAATAGTAACTTCAGCATTCGAATAGTATTGATTTTTTAAATATTCGAATTATATTCGAATTTCGGAATTCGTTCCAACAGCCCTAGTTAATAATGGCAATCGTCAATGTTGAGTCTAGCTAGCTAATGTTGACAGAGTAACGTTAACGTTATGAACTTGGCTAGCGATAACATTAACAGTGAAAGTTCAATTCAATTCAATTCAATTCAAGTTTATTTGTGTAGCGCTTTTCACAATACACATTGTTTCAAAGCAGCTTTACAGAAAATGCATTTTAAAAATATACATACAAAAATACAGTTAGTTAATCATGAAATTTAGGGCATAACATATCGCCGGCGTTGGGTCGTCTCTTCACAGGCGTCGAGTCGTCTCATCACAGGCGTTGGGGCATCTGAAGTCTCCATGAGAGGCTGGATACATAACTGGAGCTGACGAACTCTATTTGAGTTATCTCGGGACAGGCATCCCGAGATAACAACAAAAAAAGGCAGATGGGAAATAATTAGCGTAGCTGCTGTTCATAATATGAATGCATTTGATCTGATTTAACTGTAGTATAAAAGGTATGAGATGCATCATGTGAATGCTTGGCTAAAGAGATGCGTCTTTAATCTAGTTTTAAACTGGGAGAGCGAGTCTGAGACTCGGACAGTATCAGGAAGGCTATTCCAGAGTTTAGGAGCTAGATGTGAAAACGCCCTCCCTCCTTTAGTGGACTTAGTTATCCTAGGTACGACCAGAAGCCTCGAATTTAGCGATCTTAAAGAGCGCGATGGATTATATGGCGATAGAAGATCTCTTAAATACACAGGAGCTAAACCATTTAGGGCTTTATAGGTCAGTAACAATACTTTGTAATTGATACGGAACTTAATCGGTAACCAGTGTAGAGATGATAAAATTGGTGTTATATGATCATATTTTCTTGACCTAGTAAGAACTCTAGCGGCTGCATTTTGGACTAACTGTAGCTTGTTTACGGAGGATGCAGGACAACCAGCTAATAGAGCATTACAGTAATCTAGTCTCGAGGTCATGAATGCATGAATTAACTTTTCTGCATCAGAAACTGATAGCATATTACGTAGCTTAGCAATGTTTCTAAGGTGGAAAAAGGCTGTTCTTGTGACATTTGAAATATGATTTTCAAAAGACAAGTTGCGGTCTAGTATAACACCCAGGTCTTTTATTGTAGAGGATAAAGTAACAGGACGTCCATCTAGATTAAGGTTGTATTGTAAGAGGTTTTGTGGGCAGTTTTTTGGACCAATCAGTAATACCTCCGTTTTATCTGAATTTAATAGAAGAAAATTACACGTCATCCAATATTTTATATCTTTAACACACTCTGTCATTTTAGATAATTTAGTGTTATCATCTGGTCTAGATGAAATATATAATTGAGTGTCATCAGCATAACAGTGGAAACTTATTCCATGTTTTCTTATAATATTACCAAGTGGCAGCATATAAATTGAGAATAGCAGGGGGCCTAACACAGATCCCTGCGGCACTCCATAATTTACTGACGTTATCTTTGATTTTTCCCCATTTAAATGTACAAAATGGTAACGGTCTGATAGGTACGATCTAAACCAGCTTAATGCCTGTCCCTGTACACCAGTGTAATTTTGTAGTCGATCTAAGAGTATTTTATGATCTATAGTGTCAAACGCAGCACTAAGATCGAGTAAAACTAGTATTGAGATACAGCCTTGGTCAGAAGCTAAAAGTAAATCATTTGTAATTTTAACCAGCGCAGTTTCTGTGCTATGATGTGGCCTGAATCCAGACTGAAACTTTTCATAGATATCGTTTTCTTGCAAGAAAGAGCACAATTGAGCGGACACAACTTTTTCTAGTATTTTAGACATAAATGGAAGATTTGAAATGGGTCTGTAATTTGCTAGGTTATTTGGATCTAATTGTGGTTTCTTAATAAGAGGTTTTATAACTGCCAGCTTGAATGTTTTTGGAACATGTCCTAAAGATAGAGACGAGTTAATAATATTGAGAAGAGGCTCTTCCACTACAGGTAACACTTCTTTCAGTAGTTTAGTGGGTATTGGATCTAATAAACATGTTGTTGGTTTAGATGCAGTGATAAGTTTATTTAGCTCTTCCTGTCCTATAGTTGTAAAGCGCTGTAGTTGTTCTTGAGGGGCGATAATTGAGGCTGAATCATAAGACGCTGTCAAAGATTGTACATTTACAATTGTGTTTCTGATGCTTTCTATTTTCTCAGTGAAGAAATTCATGAAATCATTACTATTAAAATGTAACGGAATATTTTGTTCAGGTGATGTCTGTTTATTTGTTAATCTAGCCACGGTGTTAAATAAAAACCTTGGATTGTTTTGGTTATTTTCTATTAGTTTGCGTAGATGCTCAGCCCTGGCTGCTTTTAGAGCCTTTTTATAACGTGACATACTGTCTTTCCACGCAATTCTAAAGACCTCTAAATTAGTTTGTTTCCATTTGCGCTCTAAGTTACGAGTTTCTCTCTTGATAACATGCGTAGCACTGTTGTACCATGGTGCTTTAGTTTTCTCTCTAACCTTTTTTAATCTAATTGGTGCAACAGTTTCTAATGTACTAGAGAAAATGTTGCTCATACTGCTAGTCATTTCCTCTAGTTCCTCTGTTTGTTTAGGTTCACTGAGGAGCGGAGATAGATCAGGTAAGCTATTCAAGAATCTATCTATAGTGGTTGGAAGGATTGTTCTGCCTGGTCGATAACGTGCCGCAACATGACACATTTCAGCCGTACGTAGTATGCAAGTTACCATGTAATGATCAGTGACATCATCACTTTGCGGTATAATATCTATATCGGTTGGATCGGTTCCATATGATATAATTAAATCTAGAGTATGATTAAGACGATGAGTGGGACCACTAACGTTTTGCTTGACCCCAAAGGAGTTTAATAAATCTGTAAACGCAGCTCCTAACGCATCATTTGTGTTATCAACGTGTATGTTGAAATCTCCAACAATTATTGCCTTATCGACATTGACCAATAGATCTGAGAGAAAATCTGCAAACTCTTTTAGGAAATCAGCGTAAGGCCCTGGCGGTCTATATACGGTAGCCAAGGCTAGAGATAATAGGGATTTCTTTCTTACATCTAGGAGCGTAACATTTAATACAAGTACTTCAAACGAATTAAACCTGTGACCTGTTTTCTGAGTAACATTAAGAATATCTCTATAGATTGTTGCAACACCGCCGCCACGACCAATCAGACGGGGCTCATGCTTATAACCGTATCCTGGTGGAGTGGACTCATTAAGACCGAAATAATCATTTGGTTTAAGCCAGGTTTCAGTAAGGCAGAGTACATCGAAGCTATTATCAGTGACCATTTCATTTACAATAACCGCCTTAGGTGTAAGCGATCTAATGTTTAGAAGACCTAGCTTTAGAAATTGTTTTTGTTCACTAATAGCGAGATTTTCTGGTTTAATCACAATTAGATTTTTCTTAGATCCTGCAGTAGATTTATTGTTTGGCCTCACTAAACGAGGAATAGACACAGTTTCTATATAGTGTTCTACACTGGTACTTATATCAATTAATTTGGGACAGCAAAGAATGTGATTTGGACTTTGACTTACTAGTCATATGGTGTGTAACGTCTTGGAGATGTTGTCCGACAGAACAGCCGCTCCGATTCTGCTGGGGTGCAGGCCATCAGCACGGTAGAGCCTAGGTCGCTCCCAAAACAGATTCCAATTATTTACAAAGAGCAGTCTCTGTTCATTACACCATGACATCAACCATTCATTTAGTGCAAACAATCTACTGAACCTTTCTTGTCCTTGTCGGTACGTGGGAAGCGGTCCAGACACGACGATCTTTGCTTCAGGCGATGTTCTGCGTACCGTCTCGATCAGGCTCCTGTAGTCCCTCTTCAGAACCTCCGTCTGCCGCAGCCTGATGTCGTTCACCCCCGCGTGCAGCACGACAGCTCCGACGCGCTCGTCACCGTTCAGGATCTCGGGGACCTGCGCAGCGACATCGAGAACACGAGCACCAGGAAAGCAGTGAGTGCGCACCATACCTTTACCTGAGGTAGCGCGGACATGCCGGACCATGGAAGTGCCGATGATCACAGCGTCGTCGCGTTCCGTCTCGCGAAGAGGGGAGAAGCGGTTCCGGGTGGAGATCTCGAAGACCGGGAGGGGCGGAGAGGTCCTTGCTCTGGTCCTGGCTCGTGTCTTCCGCTGTGGCATCATCCAGGGTCCATGGTGCTGTGTCGGTGTCGGGGTAAACGAAACCAGGGGTGCTCGGGTCCTGTGCAGAGAAATACACGGAGTAGAGGAGGCCGGAGTCGAAAAATTACTAACCACTGACTTGTGAGCATCGGCGCGTGATGCTTCAAGCGCTGATCGTCGGTCTCGCAGCTCGGCCTGCCTCCCCAGCAGATCACGGATCTGCTTCTCCACGGACTCCAGCTCCAACTGCACCGAATGCAGCTCAAACGTGTCCTCACCTGCACTCAGAGGTAGACACACATCCGATGTATTCGCCATTATGACAGATGAACAATAAATTAGCAGTGATGCTACCAATATCACTACTAATTTAGGACTGAAATCGTGGATAGAACCCGTATCCTTCCAGTGATTCGAGTGTAAATAAGACGGTCGATAGGCGAGACCACGCGTGCAAATGCTAGCAAAAGAGATAGTAACGGAAGTTCGGAAAGTTGGATATAACCAGCGATATCAAAGCAATCCGATTGTTTTTTATAGAGAGTAACGTTAGTATCGGAGATATGTTCACACGCTCACAAACTAACAGTTAAGCGATTCGAAACACAAACTCCAAACACAACCAAAGCGGTTCGAACACAGACACAAACTTCAAACACAAACAAGCGATTCGAAGCACAAGCACAAACACAAACTTCAAACACAAACAAGCGATTCGAAGCACAAGCACAAACACAAACTTCAACACAAACAGAGCGATTTCAGTGATTCGAGTGTAAATAAGACGGTCGATAAGCGAGGCCACGCGTGCAATGCTAGCGGGCTATCGTTAGAGATAGTAACGGAAGTTCGGAAAGTTGGATATAACTAGCGATATCAAAGCAATCCAATTGTTTTTTATAGAGAGTAGTATCGGAGATATGTTCACACGCTCACAAACTAACGTTAACAGTTAAGCGATTCGAAACACAAACACAACAAGCGATTCGAACACAAACTCCAAACACAGCCAAAGCGGTTCGACCACAGACACAAACTTCAAACACAACAAGCGATTCGAAGCACAAGCACAAACACAAACTTCAAACACAACAAGCGATTCGAAGCACAAGCACAAACACAAACTCCAATACAAACAGAGCGATTTCAGTGATTCGAGTGTAAATAAGACGGTCGATAGGCGAGGCCACGCGAGCAATGCTAGCGGGCTATCGTTAGAGATAGTAACGGAAGTTCGGAAAGTTGGATATAACTAGCGATATCAAAGCAATCCGATTGTTTTTTATAGAGAGTAGTATCGGAGATATGTTCACACGCTGGAAAAATAGAAAATGCTCGTTTCTAAATGAGTGCAAAGAATAAAAATCAACGATTTATGAATCAAGTCGACGGAGCTTCAAACACAAACACACTTCCAACTTTGAATTAACACCTCAAACACTGATTAAAAATTCAAATACTTTACCTTTGAATTTACTTCTCTCCTCTTCGGTGACCTCTATCCCAAAATGAAATAACTCCATGATTAAATCCTCCGTGGATAAATGTCGAAGCGCCAGACGACGCTGAATCCAGCTTCTTATTCGCAGCTTCTTATTGACGCAATCCGTTCCACCTTAAATGACGCGAACTTCCGCGTTTGCTGGCTTCTTATTGACGCTCAACTTAGTGCGGTTTTTCTCTTTTTCGCGTTTTTTAAAGGAATTGTGTTACTTTTGTGTCTATTTTCAGAATAAAAGAATAATATTTGTTTTAAATGCAAATAACACTGATATATCAGCGAAAAATGACTGTAAAAATATAAAGGCACATAATTAGGCTACAGTATTCTTTAATAATTGTATATGTCAATTTAGGGACCATGTGGTTTTTCTCTTATTTACACCTTTTAGGGACCCTGTTTATATTGTTGGCCTATCTATTTTCAGAAAATAATAATACTATTTTGAAAGGTAAATAATAATAACATAAAATGACTGTAAAAATTATAATGAGGCCTATACATCAATCTTTAATTATTGCAAATAACATAATTTGAATGTATTTAAAAATAAATGTATTGAATACTTTTATTTATTTATTTTTATTATTATTACAAAGGAAAATGTCACAAAGTAACCAGAGATTATGCTCCAGCTTGGATCCAGCCCCTTATGAAGACTTCACAGACACATTTGAAGAGATGAAACCTACTCCTGCAAGGACTCCAGAACATCAAACATGGATGATTATAAATAAATTATCATTTTATCATTGCTTTAAACTGCACATGCGTTTGTTAAAACTAATTTGTTCTAATAACTGTACTTTCTGATATCTCATAAAATCCTACTGTGGTTTTGTAACAGAAATCTGCATTTTCTGTAAAGCTGCTTTGAAATATGTATTGTGAAAAATGTTATACAAATGAATGCATGTATGAATTAAATTGAATTGACTTGAAAGAGCCATTGCATTGTTACTGTACATTTTAAAGTTATGGACCCAATCTGACAATACAGAAGAGTTATCACATTGTTGGCCCATTTGGGGGTGTTTCACTGATGCTTTATCCTGCATCTGTGCTTGAATATAATCATGCACAATTTCAAGCTTTAAACTTGGCACTTTACACAGTGCACAATGAGCCGCCTAATGTATTTTCTGCCCATTTCGCGGCGCTGTTTCTCAGCTGCCTCAGAGGGTGCGTTAAATTGGACACTGTCCCATTATAGTAGAGCTACTACTCTAACGAAACCCTCATTTTAAGCAGTTTTTACTGTGGAATTATTTTTTATATGAAGCTTTAAACTTGGCACTTTACACAATGTACAATAATCCGCCTAATGTATTTTCTAACCATTTCGCGGCGCTGTTTCTCAGCTGCCTCAGAGGGTGCGTTAAATTGGACAAGATCCCATTATAGTAGTCCTACTACTCTAACGAAATCCAAATTTTCAGCAGTTTTTACTGTAGAATTATTTTTGTATGAATTTTTAAACTTGGCACTTTACACAATGTAAAATAATCCGCCTATTGCATTTTCTGCACAATTCGCGGCGCTGTTTCTCAGCCGCCTCAGAGGGTGCGTTAAATTGGACATGATCCCATTATAGTAGTACTACTACTATAACGAAATCCAAATTTTAAGCAGTTTTTACTGTGGAATTATTTTTTTATGAAGCTTTAAACTTGGCACTTTACACAATGTACAATAATCCGCCTAATGTATTTTCTAACCATTTCGCGGCGCTGTTTCTCAGCTGCCTCAGAGGGTGCGTTAAATTGGACACTGTCCCATTATAGTAGTACTACTACTCTAACGAAATGCAAATTTTCAGCAGTTTTTACTGTGGAATTATTTTTTTATGAAGCTTTAAACTTGGCACTTTACACAGTGCACAATGAGCCGCCTAATGTATTTTCTGCACATTTCGTGTCGCTGTTTCTCAGCTTCCTCAGAGGGTGCGACACTGTCCCATTATAGTAGTCCTACTACTCTAACGAAATCCAAATTTTCAGCAGTTTTTACTGTGGAATTATTTTTTTATGAAGCTTTAAACTTGGCACTTTACACAATCTACAATAATACGCCTAATGTATTTTCTGCCCATTTCGCGGCGCTGTTTCTCAGCTGCCTCAGAGGGTGCGTTAAATTGGACAAGATCCCATTATAGTAGTCCTACTACTCTAACGAAATCCAAATTTTAAGCAGTTTTTACTGTGGAATTATTTTTTTATGAAGCTTTGAACTTGACACATTTCACAATGTAAAATAATCCGCCTATTGCATTTTCTGCACAATTCGCGGCGCTGTTTCTCAGCTGCCTCAGAGGGTGCGTTAAATTGGACATGATCCCATTATAGTAGTACTACTACTCTAACGAAATCCAAATTTTAAGCAGTTTTTTACTGTGGAATTATTTTTTTATGAAGCTTTAAACTTGGCACTTTACACAGTGCACATTGAGCCTAATGTATTTTCTGCCCATTTCGCGGCGCTGTTTCTCAGCTGCCTCAGAGGGTGCATTAAATTGGACACTGTCCCATTATAGTAGTACTACTACTCTAACGAAATCCAAATTTTAAGCAGTTTTTACTGTGGAATTATTTTTTTATGAAGCTTTAAACTTGGCACTTTACACAATGTACAATAATCCGCCTAATGTATTTTCTGACCATTTCGCGGCGCTGTTTCTCAGCTGCCTCAGAGGGTGCGTTAAATTGGACAAGATCCCATTATAGTAGTCCTACTACTCTAACGAAATCCAAATTTTAAGCAGTTTTTACTGTGGAATAATTTTTTTATGAATTTTTGAACTTGGCACTTTACACAATGTACAATAATCCGCCTAATGTATTTTCTAACCATTTCGCGGCGCTGTTTCTCAGCTGCCTCAGAGGGTGCGTTGAATTGGACAAGATCCCATTATAGTAGTCCTACTACTCTAACGAAATCCAAATTTTAAGCAGTTTTTACTGTGGAATTATTTTTTTATGAAGCTTTGAACTTGACACATTTCACAATGTAAAATAATCCGCCTATTGCATTTTCTGCACAATTCGCGGCGCTGTTTCTCAGCTGCCTCAGAGGGTGCGTTAAATTGGACACTGTCCCATTATAGTAGTCCTACTACTCTAACGAAATCCAAATTTTAAGCAGTTTTTACTGTGGAATTATTTTTTTATGAAGCTTTAAACTTGGCACTTTACACAATGTACAATGAGCCGCCTAATGTATTTTCTGCCCATTTCGTGGCGCTGTTTCTCAGCTTCCTCAGAGGGTGCGTTAAATTGGACACTGTCCCATTATAGTAGTCCTACTACTCTAACGAAATGCAAATTTTCAGCAGTTTTTACTGTGGAATTATTTTTTTATGAAGCTTTAAACTTGCCACTTTACACAGTGCACAATGAGCCGCCTAATGTATTTTCTGCCCATTTCGTGGCGCTGTTTCTCAGCTTCCTCAGAGGGTGCGTTAAATTGGACACTGTCCCATTATAGTAGTCCTACTACTCTAACGAAATCCAAATTTTCAGCAGTTTTTACTGTGGAATATTTTTTTTATGAAGCTTTAAACTTGGCACTTTACACAGTGCACATTGAGCCTAATGTATTTTCTGCCCAATTTGCGGCGCTGTTTCTCAGCCGCCTCAGAGGGTGCGTTAAATTGGACATTATCCCATTATAGTAGTACTACTACTCTAACGAAATCCAAATTTAAGCAGTTTTTACTGTGGAATTGTTTTTTTATGAAGCTTTAAACTTGCCACTTTACACAGTGCACAATGAGCCTAATGTATGTTCTGCCCATTTCGCGGCGCTGTTTCTCAGCCGCCTCAGAGGGTGCGTTAAATTGGACACTGTCCCATTATAGTAGTCCTACTACTCTAACGAAATCCAAATTTAAAGCAGTTTTTACTGTGGAATATTATTTTTATGAAGCTTTAAACTTGGCACTTTACACAATGTACAATAATCCGCCTAATGTGTTTTCTGCCCATTTCGCGGCGCTGTTTTTCAGCTGCTTCAGAGGGTGCGTTAAATTGGACATGATCCCTTTATAGAAGAACTACTACACTAATGAAACCCAAATTTTAAGAAGTTTTTACTGTGGAGTTATTTTTTTATGAAGCTTTAAACTTGGCACTTTACACAATGTACAATCCGCCTATTGCATTTTCTGCACAATTCGTGGCGCTGTTTCTCAGCTGCCTCAGAGGTTGCGTTAAATTGGACATTATCCTATTATAGTAGTACTACTACTCCAACGAAATCCAAATTTTAAGCAGTTTTTACTGTGGGATTATTTTTGTATGAATTTTATGACCCATGTTGTCAGATACTACAATACACTTAGAATAGCCATTGCATTGTTAGCCCATTTGGAGGCTATTTATTTTTTTGTGCCTTTGAGTGTTTTTTTAATGGTTGCACTGGAGCCTTATATCCAATGTGCTTGACTGTCACCATGCACAAATTCAGACATTTGTACTGTAGCATTTTGACCTCAAGGACCCATGAATTTAACAAATGTGATAATACAGTTAAAGGAAAAATTGCATTGTTGGCCCATTTGGGGGCGCTATATTTCAGTTGCCTTTCAGGGTGCGTTAAATGTTGCACTGGGGCCTTATACCCAGTGTGCTTGACTGTGACCATGCACAATATTAGACATTTCTACTTTAGCATTTTGAAATTATACCCATATCTTTGACAGATATAACATTTAGAATAGCCATTGCATTGTTAGCCCAATTAGAGGCATTTTATCTCAGCTGCCTTTGATGGTTCGTTAAAAGTTGCATTGTTGCCTTATACCCAGTATGCTTGACTGTAGCCATGCACAATTTCAGACATTTTACTACAGAATTTTTAAGTTATGCACCCATGAATTTGAAGTATAAATGAGTTATGTCACTGTCCATGGTGCTAAAAACTATAACAATTGGATTTGAAGAACTGAAAATATTTTTTTTTCTAGCATTAAACAAAGTTATTCATTTATCTTCATCATTTACTTAAATCATCAATTACATTTACTTTTTGTGGTTATATTATCCTACATGAAAACGTTATGAAATTTTGTTATGAAATGTTATCACTATATGAAACTGGAAATGTAATTGTCACGTTTATCATGGACTTTCTGTTTGTTTTCTTCATCATCATTAGTTCATTTTCATCACCTGTCTAGTTAATCAGTTAATCATCCTTCATTGTCATCACCTGTTGTACCCTCGTCATCCTCTGTGTATTTAAGTTCCTGTCTTTCACCTTTCAGTTGTCGGTCAATGTTTATGTTACTGTGTTTGAGTGTTACCCTTCAGCCTGTACCAGCTTTTTGTAAATTTATTCTAGTAAAAGTTTGATTTGGAGTATTGTACCCGTCTGCCTGTCTTCATCCGCACCATACCCGTGACAGATTGACCGACCAAGACAGTATGGATCTTCCAGCCGTCCAGATCCTTCTCCTTTCCCAGGAGGATCAGTCTCTCGAGGCCCACACACAGAGGTATTTGGACTTGGTACCTTTGGTACATTATGATGATATCAGCCTCTGTATGTTCTTCCGGGCAGGCCTCAACGCTGAGGCCAAAGCACGCCTGCCCGGAGATGGGCCTCGAGAGAACTTTGCTGCCTATGTGGAGTGGGTATTATGGAATAATGGATCATCCTTCACCGTCGATGATGCCACCAGCCCCACTCCAACTCCAGAGCTTCCTGCACCGCTGGTCCCGTCCAGCCCAGAGCTTCCTGCACCGCTGGTCCCGTCCAGCCCAGAGCTTCCTGCACCGCTGGTCCCGTCCAGCCCAGAGCTTCCTGCACCGCTGGTCCCGTCCAGCCCAGAGCTTCCTGCACCGCTGGTCCCGTCCAGCCCAGAGCTTCCTGCACCGCTGGTCCCGTCCAGCCCAGAGCTTCCTGCACCGCTGGTCCCGTCCAGCCCAGAGCTTCCTGCACCGCTGGTCCCGTCCAGCCCAGAGCTTCCTGCACCGCTGGTCCCGTCCAGCCCAGAGCTTCCTGCACCGCTGGTCCCGTCCAGCCCAGAGCTTCCTGCACCGCTGGTCCCGTCCAGCCCAGAGCTTCCTGCACCGCTGGTCCCGTCCAGCCCAGAGCTTCCTGCACCGCTGGTCCCGTCCAGCCCAGAGCTTCCTGCACCGCTGGTCCCGTCCAGCCCAGAGCTTCCTGCACCGCTGGTCCCGTCCAGCCCAGAGCTTCCTGCACCGCTGGTCCCGTCCAGCCCAGAGCTTCCTGCACCGCTGGTCCCGTCCAGCCCAGAGCTTCCTGCACCGCTGGTCCCGTCCAGCCCAGAGCTTCCTGCACCGCTGGTCCCGTCCAGCCCAGAGCTTCCTGCACCGCTGGTCCCGTCCAGCCCAGAGCTTCCTGCACCGCTGGTCCCGTCCAGCCCAGAGCTTCCTGCACCGCTGGTCCCGTCCAGCCCAGAGCTTCCTGCACCGCTGGTCCCGTCCAGCCCAGAGCTTCCTGCACCGCTGGTCCCGTCCAGCCCAGAGCTTCCTGCACCGCTGGTCCCGTCCAGCCCAGAGCTTCCTGCACCGCTGGTCCCGTCCAGCCCAGAGCTTCCTGCACCGCTGGTCCCGTCCAGCCCAGAGCCTTCGCCGCTGGTCCCGTCCAGCCCAGAGCCTTCGCCGCTGGTCCCGTCCAGCCCAGAGCCTTCGCCGCTGGTCCCGTCCAGCCCAGGACCGCCTTCGCCGCTGGCCCCGGTCAGCTCAGAGCCCTCTTCGCCGCTGGTCCAGTCCAGTGCTGACCTCCCCAAGAAAATTTTGGGGGGGGCAATAAGTCCTCTGAGGGGATCGTGGAGGCCCTTCCGACACGGTTCCCATGGTCGCCCGAAGGGTCCACACCGCCATGGTCGCCCGAAGGGTCCACACCGCCATGGCCGCCCGAAGGGTCCACACCGCCATGGCCGCCCGAAGGGTCCTGGCCGCCTGCACGTCCTGCTCCGCCCTGGCCGCCTGCACGTCCTGCTCCGCCCTGGCCGCCTGCACGTCCTGCTCCGCCCTGGCCGCCTGCACGTCCTGCTCCGCCCTGGCCGCCTGCACGTCCTGCTCCGCCCTGGCCGCCTGCACGTCCTGCTCCGCCCTGGCCGCCTGCACGTCCTGCTCCGGCCTGGCCGCCAGAAAGGCCTGCTCCGGCCTGGCCGCCAGAAAGGCCTGCTCCGCCCTGGAGGCTTCCTGCTCCAGATCGGCCACCCCTTCATCAGCCTCCAGGGCGCCCACCCCCCCACCCCTTTGTTGTTCTACGGCGCGAGGTCGCGCCTTGTTGAAGGGGGGGCGTTATGTCACGTTTATCATGGACTTTCTGTTTGTTTTCTTCATCATTAGTTCATTTTCATCACCTGTCTAGTTAATCAGTTAATCATCCTTCATTGTCATCACCTGTTGTACCCTCGTCATCCTCTGTGTATTTAAGTTCCTGTCTTTCACCTTTCAGTTGTCGGTCAATGTTTATGTTACTGTGTTTGAGTGTTACCCTTCAGCCTGTACCAGCTTTTTGTAAATTTATTCTAGTAAAAGTTTGATTTGGAGTATTGTACCCGTCTGCCTGTCTTCATCCGCACCATACCCGTGACAGTAATGGGTTGTATATAAATATACATACAAATATGGCCTGTCATATTTTTAATCAAATGTAATAATCAGCTCAGATCATCATGAAACACTACAACACATGCACACACAATGAAACACTGGAAGCACCTTAAAATATCACACTCAAATGTATTGATTGATTAATTTATTGATTGATTGATTGAGTTATAATATGAATTTGACTTTGTCTAACATGTCTCATTTGAGACCAGTTTCTGTAAACTCTAAACCATATTATCAGTGGATATATATTCAACATTCATTATGTAGTAAATTTTACACTTCAATACATGAACAGTATATTACTCATTATGGATGATTGCATATTACTTTTGTGTTTGCAAATTCCTGTTCCAGTCTCTCCTGTATCTTTAATCTTCACCTATTGAAGACATGAATACAAGTATTGTTTTTATTATGCTGATATAATATTTATAATACACATTTTTTATAATCAGATGTACTGTACATTGGCTATGCTTAGTAAAAACACTGTAAAAAGTGAACACTTACATAAAAAAAGTTAGTAAATCCTTTGCCTTAAAATTATTAAGTAAAATAACGTAATGCTTAATTTAAAAAAAATTAAGTTATGTGACCTTGATAATTCCACTTGACTCAATTTTACTTTAAATTTTTAATCAAGCATTATTCCTATTGAATTAATATTTTTAAGGCAATGGGTTTCCTCAATATTTTTATATTTTAAATACTGATTGTTTTTCACAGTGAAGCTGTAGTGACGTACTAGTAATGAATCACTGTGAAAGGCAAATACATGCTCATGACAAGTGACTAGAAATGGCAAAAGTTAGCTCTAAAAAACAACAACTTTTGGTTGTTATAAATAAATTAAATGTTGTACTTGTGTCTAAATTAATGTAATACATAACTAAATATTTTCATGACTGTTAGGGGATGTTTACACTAGTAATAAAAGTCTTACCTTCAAAAAATACATGACTTGAAAAAGCCTTTTCCGCTTGATAGCGGTTTAATCCCTCCAGTTTCCTCAGGATGCACAGGGTTACCTTTACAATATAAATGAAGTGTCACATAACATGAACTGATATTCACATAAAAGGCAAGAAGATATCAAAAATAGACTTAAAAATTACCTCAGGTGTCATTACGTCCAAATTAAAAGAAAGTTCCTCCAAGTCTGTTTTTTTACGACCCAATACAGTGTCCACTCTTTCTATTATGGCTGTCGTCTGGATATAAATAACCATACGTTTAAATTTCACAAAACTATTTCTCTCCTTATCACATCTTTGTATTATACTTTATTACTAATAACAACAATGATTAATTATTATTATTACTATTATAGGCATACCTGTTTTTCATTGAAGATACTGATTAGGGCTTCTCGGTTTTGTTTGAATTTAAAATTAAAATTGGGGTGATGCTTAAGATACATACGATTTGATCGCAACACCCCAGTTCTAAGGTCATCTGCAAGTTTCTGTGAATCCATAGAGCACAGATAGAAAATGACATCACATTAACAACAACTGTGTAGTTAACGAATCTATATTTTTTTTTTTATTCTGTTCTATTATTATTATTATTATTATTGCTTAATTTTGATATTTTAAACTTTTACTTGAATCTCCTCATCTGTCATGATACTTTCCAACGTGTGCTTTTTCGCAGCAGCCCTCGTTCTATAATAAAAGTGCAGTTATGGCATCATAATTTGTGGTTTTATATCACATGACAGAAACATTGTGTGAGGCCAACCTTCTTAAACGATAGGGCAGTTTGACTTTGCATCCACAGTTAAATGATGTTGCAGTGCCTTCACTTGGATCTATTCCTGCGCATTCTGTGTGAAGCCAACCATGACAGGAATTGCACTGTACCCATTGCACATTCTTCACTTCTGAGTGCATGGTTCTGTAAAAAAAACAAATCTCTCTTGGTCTTTCTCTACATATTCACACACACACACACACACACACACACACACACACACACACACACACACACACACACACACACACACACACACACACACACACACACACACACACACACAATACAGTAATGGTCAAAAGTTTGGAAGTGTCTTATGCTCATCAAGGCTGCATTTGTTTATTAAAAAAACCCCAGTAATATTGTGAAATATTATTACAATTTAAAATGATGATTTTCTTTTTAGATATACTTAAAAATATAATTTATTTCTGTGATCAAAGCTGAATTTTCAGCATCATTACTCCAGTCTTCAGTGTCACATGATCCTTCACAAATCATTATAATATGCTGGATGCTCCAGAAACATTTCTGATTATTATCAATGTTGAAAACAAACAGCTATGCCAACCTGATCTTACGGCAAATCATACATATTTTACGAGTTGGCCGTTATGCTGCTTATTTTTTGGGGGGAATCTGTGATAATTTTTCCTGGATTAATTGATAAAAAAGTAAAAAAGAACAGCATTTATTCAAAGAAGAAACCTTATTTTCTAACAATAAACAGATCCTTGCTGAATAAAATGATCAATTTCTTTAAAAAAAAATAACTTTTCTATTTTGAATAAATGCTGTTCTATATAACCTTTTATTCATCAAAGTATCCATCAAAAATATCACGGTTTATTAAAAAATATATATATAAAGCAGCACAACTGTTTCCAACATTGATAACTTTTTTTATATATTTTTTTCTGTATTCCGCAGGCTTGATGAGCATTAGACTTCTTTCAAAAACATTAAAAATAGTAATGTGTCCAAACTTTCAGCGGTACTACAGACAGACAGACAGATTTTCCCTATTTGCCTTACTGATTTCCAACCCTTTGATAGCAACAAGCTCCAAGTTCCTGTGATAAGCATTCACGTTCCTGTAATTCTTTGTGAGGAGCAAATTTCTGTTGAACAATATAAAACAAGTGTTAATATAAAACCGTTAATATAAAACTAATTTAAAACCATAAAATCAGGGTTAGTCAACAGCTATACTGGACAAAACATTGCACCCATCAAACTATCCAAATAGGTCTTAAACTGGTCAACATGATCATTTTTTTAAAGAGATTTAGTAATTAAATATATATATTTATATATTTTATAATTTATTATTAAGTCATCTTAATTTTTTTTTAAGATACATACCTCAACAGGTGTTTCATCATTGAGGTTCATTGTAGGTGAAAGTCCTTCCACCTCGGGCTTGTCAGCAATCTGCTCTTCTGTAAGAGTCTGCACCAGAATAATAAAATGGGATGCTTGTATTAATTGTTTAAGGATTGATCTGGGAACAAGTTCCCCATGGCTCACATGTGAGAATGAATGCAATAAAAAAAAAAAAAACCTTTTAAAATAATAGTTAATAATTCAATATTACATTGAACAGACTTTGGAGTGTATTCTAGTAATCCTACTGATTATGGTTGGGTCCTACCATTCTGTCAAATTGTTCCTCATCCATACTCTGTCCATCACTGATAGAGATTGTAGTTAACCCTTCAATCACAGGCGTATCTTCTGTTGGAGTCTGCAAACAAGTTTAAAAGAAATGGGATGAAGGAACTAATTGTGTTAAGTTACATAAATACAGTTGCTAACATGTTTTGTATCAGGTGTAGCCTATTTTGTGCCTATAATATTCTCTCTCTCTCTCTCTCTCTCTCTCTCTCTCTCTCTCTCTCTCTCTCTCTCTCTCTCTCTCTCACACACACACACACATTTGTATAACCTACTACGCACTAGACACTTAAAACGATAAAATATTGTGTTGAAAAAGAAAGCTTCCTAAACCGTACAGATTTATGTTAATCCCTTTTGTAATTCAAATAGATAGTTAAGGTGAAATAGTACATTTGTTGTACTAAAGTGGTTACTTACCCTTACAAGTACAACATGACCCACTGTACATTTTTTTGAGAATACACTTCTAAAAACTTGGCCGGTTGCCTGTCGGTCTCCAGAGCCTGGCTGTTTTAGTTCCTTGATCCCATCATAAAAATTCCAGTGACTACCAGTGATTCGATGAAAGGAAACAAAATGATTTTCTGACTCAAGGTGAAACGTCACTGCAACAGGTTGGTATCTGATTGTGAACAAAGATATGTTATGACATAAAGCTACTGAATAATTCCAATTAAACAGTTAATTAAATAAATAAACATATAAATAATATAAATAAAGTATATGTATTTTTTTTTTTTTATATATAACCTTTTAACCTATGGTGAATGTGGACTCTTTACTAAGTTTATAACATTTCCTAATTTTCAAAAAGTAGATTCTTGCCTTTCGTCACACAGTAGCACTGATGAAGGAAGCATTGGTGGTTGCATTTCTGGATGAGCATTACAGAAGACTGTAGCATCTATTGCCACTATCACAACAGGAGGTATTCCGTGAATGAACCTCCGGGCTGTGTATGTTGTTCTTCCCTGACACACCTTTCCATTCCTGTACACAACACAATACATAAACAAATGTAATATATTACATAACTTTGTTGAAATTATGTAAATTATGAAAAGAATAAAATAAACACACACACACACACATACAGTATATACTGTATGTGTGTGTGTGTGTGTGTGTGTTTTCATTATATTCTTTTCATAGTAATATATTACATAACTTTTGATAGACATATCTTTGCTTGCAGTTACTGTAATTGTTTTTAAATTGTTATGTAGGCCTACCTCTGCTTTTTTCTGCATGGATATGAATGACTGTCAACAACCCAGTTGTCAATTGACTGTTGTAGGTCTGAGAAGTCATTACACCTATTTTGATGTTTTAAATGCAATTAGCATAATGGTACTGACATCACATTTTTATTGACATTATGAAACCAAAATATTTGTAAAAATAAATGTTGGTTACTTACACTACAGCAACATTCCAGCAAGGCTTTTGGATCTGAGGGGAAGGACATTTGTCAGCATCACATACAGACATTCTTTCAGTGTAATGGATGTAGTCTAGACGGCAAACCACAAAGTCATCTTCAGTCCCAAATGTATCCCACTGATCTTTTCCTTTGAAACGATCCATGTTTTGCAACCAGGAGATCTTTCCCTGAGACCACTGTCCAACCGAGAAGTGCTGGTAGACCTCCAACAATGCATTCATCCAATTATTCTTCATTTTCATTTGCTCAATTTCCAAAAGAATGAATGGTCTTGTGTTCATGGCTAAGTACATAATGTACAGTAGATTGTCAATTGTGCATGTGTTAGTCATTGTTATAGACTGTTGTCCCCAGCTTTCCATAACCAGACCATGGAGGAGATGTGAAAGAGACTTCCTTGGCTTTCTTAGCCTTTGGGGGATTGTAGTATTTTCGATTTTTTCTCTTCTGTTTTTTTTTCCTCCATTGCTCCTCCTGAGTTAATGGTTGGTCAATGTCTTCCAATTCCTTCTCCTTCATGACTTTTTGCCGAATTTCTGTTATCCTGACACCACGCATTCGACCAGATATGAATTCGTGCATTGTTTGAATGAAATCTCCAGGCCGTCTGTGGAGTTTGTTTTTAAGGACTATTGTTTTGGTGGTGCGGAACCAATTCTCTGCTTTGGAGTTTGTGTCTCTTGTTTGGTTTAGGTGCTTTAACATAATCCCAGTCCAAAGTGGCAGAGTTGGGATGTAGGTACTGACTATGTCAATCAAGCACGGGCAGTAGTAAGGATTTGAGGGAGCGCTCAACCCCTTCTTTTTTACGATCTTTTTCTTGTTATCTGTGAATATACCTGCAAAGAGTTTCACAAATGGAGAGTCATGTCTGACCGTCTTTGGGTGTTTTTATCTATGAATAATTCTGCTTCTTCCATTGGTGTTCTTGCCGTTTCCACATCTGCAATAACTGCCTGATTTTGAATGGCAGTCTGCAGATTGTTCAGACTCTCCTGGCAGTCTCGAATTGTTTCCTCTGTAGAAAACTGCACACATGTCTGTTAGCAGAGCTTGAATCTCATCTAGTGTTGTGGCATTCTGCAGCAGTGCCATTGAATAGAGAAAGAGGTCTTTTGTTGCCTTCGCACAATTCACTTTTGATGTCTTGCAGAACAGGACTTTTAATCATGTGTGCAGCACAAATGTGCACAACAGTGAACGAGCATTTTTGTTTTCCTTCACTGACCTGAAGGACACCGCTGCAGGTACATGTGCACATCATTCTGGCAGAAAGCAAGAACACATCCATGAATAATTGCCCAGCTGAAATCTGTTTCTACTTTTTGTGGCTGGAGATGCTGATTAAACATTTTCGAAGAAATCACGCGAAAAACAGGTTAGCCAGTGCTGGATGGAAGGTGTGCTCTGATCAGATGAGAGCATCTCTGACACTGCAACAACTGTTGTTCCTGTAGTTGCTGTAAACAGGACAGCAAAGTGCATAATATAGTACACGTTTGCAGTCATTAGGTTTGGCCACAACAGTACCTGTTGCATCAAGGTAGAGGAGAAGTGTATTTTTCTTCTGCAAGTCTCTTAGTAGTTGGAGTTGAATCAGTTGAGTACATGTGAGTAATAAAAGGGGAAATTGCCACAAACTGTATGTACTGATGCTGTAGAGGACTGAAATTTTGATTCAAGTCTGTTTCTCTCTGAATTTTGACACAATCCAGAAACGGATTGGTGTCCATTCTATTCTCAAGATTGTTTTCACTTGATATTTTTTGCAGTACTGTGAGCGGAGGGCACCTCATTTGTATTCCCTTCAATTTAATTGTTTGCTCGTCTTGCAGCAGCAATTTTTTTGGTGTGAAGGTGCATAGGTGTGAATTCTCTCAGCTTCACCTTCAATTCTTTCCTTTTCACTGCTGCTAGTGCGTCTTCGAAATTGAAGGCCTTTGGAATGATCTATTTGGCCAGACACTTCCACATTAACCAAAACACAGTCTGCATTTTTGACAGGTTCTTCCAATATGTATAAATCAAAATTTGGCACATCCTGGAAATTTACAACTGGCCTTTTCATGCCAGTATGGAGACATCCTCTTTCTTGATTCAGACTGAATGGCTTTATTATATGAGGAATGACAGAACACAGTTGATCATCTGACCGATTTTTTCTGACATGATGTCCTGTCCAGCCATGTTGCAGTATTCTGTAGCCTGGTCTTATGCTTGGTTTTATTTTGTTCCACTCATCTTCTGATAGGTTTAACTGAAATTCAGTTGGGCACTGTTTAGCCTGTGCCTTTTCTTTCACTATCATGTTTTTCCTTCATCTTGTTTTTTCCAATGCTTCTTCAGTGTCATAAGACTGAGGTGAATCAGGATTCCCCAAAAAAAGCTTAGTCCTCTGTAATGGTCTTCTTATCCTTTTTACGGAACAGTCAGGACCACAGCCATGGTGAAATCAGTGCTATGTCTTCAATGTTCCTGAATCCAACACACCTTGGGTGAAACCAGTCTTTACATCTATCACACTGAGCATATGGTTCTAAGGTATTTGGCAGCTTGCAGACACAATATAGCTGTTCATCAGATACAGATTCCACTGGAATTGAATGCTCAGCCTAATTTGGAAAAAAAAAAATATATATATATATAATTGACTGATGAATATATTGATTATAGTTAAACGCATAATTTATGAAATGATCAGTATGACAGTACTTTGTAATGTAGACAGTTGCATATGTAAGTCAGAAATTAAATATGAGGCACTGTTAATTAAAACAAAGAAATTGCAATACAAGTTTAAAAACAAAACAAAAATATTATGTTAATATTATATATGTAGCAAACTCAAAACATCTGAAGCAAGTTTGTTGCTTCTGGAAATGTCCATGTGTACAGATATGTTAGTCAACACAAGCAATATACCTAAAAGTAAAGCAAATGATTACAAAGACAGACATAGAAAGAGAAAATTACTAACCTTAATGTGCAGTGTGATCTTGTGAAGTCTCTTTTCTGTTATTAAAATTGTTTGGTATAGATAGATAATGACATAGTTGTCCCCAGAATGCATTTTCTTGGTAAGGGGTATCAGTGAAACACTGTCCATTAGACTGCAGTTTCAATACTTCTGTTAGAATTTTTTTCCTCACTCAACGATACATATCGAAACTGTTAAAAAGTCATTGTGGTTACGATACATTACAGTTTGATGACAGCAAAACAATAATTACCAAGCCAAATAACTTATAAAGATTATAAATAAATAACAAATATCGGTAACACTTTATTTTAACGGTGCCCGTGATACAGAGTAATTACATAATTAAGTACTTAGTAGTAGATGTTGTAATAACATGTAACTACATGTACTTAACATGTAATTAAGTTATGGAACAGCCTGTACTTACACATTGTAATTAACACACATGTAATAGGCAGCTAACTGTTACACATATGTAACAAGCCGGGTCAGTTACATATGTTGTTACCCAGCTTGGTACAATGTAATTATATAAAGAAAGTACTTAGTACTACACAATGTAACAAAAAAGTGTATCAAGACTGTACTTAAGTGTACTTCATGTGTATCTACATACCTTATCCATCTGTACTGTAGTTTGGATTAACTCACTAGTTCACAGCATAAATACATGTAGTAGCTTCCAAATTACATTGCAATTACATAATATTACACAGGGATAAGCTACGTAAAATAAAGTGTATCAAGACTGTACTTAAGTGTACTTCATGTCTATCTACATACCTTATCCATCTGTACACATGATGTACACTTAAGTACATTCTTGATACACTTTATTTTATGTAGCTTATCCCTGTGTAAATTACAATGTACAAACTACTGAGTTATTACAACATCTACTACTAAGTACTTAATTATGTAATTACTCTGTATCACGGGCACCGTAAAATAAAGTGTTACCCAAATATCTATTACGTAATGTTACATAGCCTACCTTTCCAAACACTTTGAACCTGGAATGACAACAGGTAAATAGATATTTTAATTAAG